>JAMQGT020007608.1:0-109382 GCA_024447675.2 Pterophyllum scalare | reverse complement strand
ATTGCTGGTGTGTCTGAGCCTTTTTCCCCTCCTAAGAATTGGTTAGGGGACACGGCTACATCCCCCTGGGACAAGTCATTCTTTTCACAGCACTCTCAATCGGAGCCCTGTTGTGTTCACAAAGTCAAATTCTATAACCCAGTTGGCTTCTATATCTCACTGGATGAAGCTTGATGTATTGATCTTCTGATACAGTCGCCACTTCTATGACTGCCTGATTGTGCTTTGGATACAACTGATCCACTCTCCACAAAATGTTTTAGACATCCGAGCACTGCACTCTACGAACCCATCAGTCTAGTCATAGGTTCACGCCATAGAAGCCTTTCCTTACTCAGAAAATAAATATGACTCATCATACTTTCACTCAATTCCAAAGCCATGTTTACCACTACAATAATCTTATTTAGTACACACCAAATGTACCTGAATGTGCGCTCTTGATGAGTCAGTCAACTGTAATGCCACTTTAGTGGTACGGATAAAGTGCAAGGACATCCAAACGCTTATACATGCCATAAGTTTTTAAATATTCAAAATTTCAAAAAATATTTTTACATGTTTAAATATTTTGCAGCTTCCTTTAAAATGGCCAAAATGATCTTTGACTACAATCAAATATACTATTAAAATCAAACAAACAAACAAAAAACCTCTAAGGGCATATTCTTATATTTACTAGTATTCATATAACATTCACAAACTACATGCTAACAGCATCATAAACAATTTAAACACCCGTCAACTAATCTGGAAAGTGATTTCGATCCAAGGCTTGTATTTTGAGTTGTGTTTGCTAATTGCCATTAATGGCAAAAAAAAGGGGGGGGGCATCATAAGAAAAGCTGCCCAGTGGAAAGAAAAACGTTTTTCCTCAGGTAATAGTGTTGTCTCTAAACTTCTGTTGCAGTGTTAAGGCTTGAAAAAGAAAGATATTAGGTGAGAGTTTTATGCACACTGACAGGAAAAGGATTAGGTAGGTTGCTTCAGGACATCTTTGACCTTTCAGTGATGTGACAGTCTCTCTGATCTACTGGTAGTCAAGTAAGTTCACCGTTTTAGACAAGAGCATCCAAGTTGGCTGATTTTTTAAAAAGGCAGCACTTTGTTTTATTTTTTTTGGGTTGCAAGCACAAAAAGTTTCTCCTCAACAGGAGCTCCTTGTGAGGCATTTCCCATGGGCTCTAGACAAACACACAGAGGCTTCCCACAGCAAGTATGCAGAGTCCTGATGAATAATGCAAATGAGCCGTGCCTTTGCGTCACAACACCTTTTCTTAGAATACTAATTAACCTGACAGCGAAATATTAGATTCCTGTGTATCTCATGTGGAATCCTAACCCTAGCACATGTTTGTGCTCATTTCACATCACCCTCAGGATTCAGAAAGTGTCACTTTGAGTGACCCCTGATGCCAACGTGCCAATAGGCCTGGGGTCCCTATTGCCTTCCATTGCATTTCAGGACAAACTCTTATCAGTCCAACACAGTTCTGTTGGTAAACATGTGTTAGAAATTTCTGCTCTCTCATGAAATCTGCTCTCGTGATTTTCCGCGACTGGTAAACATGTTTTCTCACCCACTTTACATCCCCTCATTTACCTGCTACATCAACATGCACAGGTAATTTTTTTTTGTGGTGTATACCCTGATATTTGCCTGGAAGCATTGCCCCAGTATTATATGAACAGATGTCACTTTGTGTTGCCATCATAGTTAGGGTAGGAGAAAACACACTATGTTCTCTTTAAAACTGGGAGTGCCGCACTTGACCTTGTCCATTCCAGTTACAGCCGCCCTGCAGCCACCATAATGCAGCGTGTCTCTGTCATCGGCTTGATACGATCATAATATGCACATTGTAAACCTGCAGCTGTACTGCTTGGAGGTTACATACAGTCACACACACCAACTAATATATTTTCATCTGGCAAGAACAGAAGTCAGTTAGTAATTAAACATTCAATTATTTTGCTTAGAAAATGAAAAGGTGTCATTATCAAAGGGAGAAAAAGATTTAGAAAGGCTGCCTTTCAAACGGGAGGCCTTTCTGTTTCCATGTTTGCTACTTGTAATTCACTCTTTTCAACAATCACTAGGACTTTGTTTTTTTTCTAGAAAAAGGTAATTTAATTATTTCTGTACAATAATTATTTTCAGTTAATAAAAGTGGTGTGTGAGGTCAGCTTTCAATTCACTGGAATTTAGGGCATGTATAAAGAGTAAATGTCCTGCTGTTTGTAATTTCTCTCTGCTCTTATGCTTTCCCTCACCCCTCACCCTGCTTCTGCAGGAGATTCCTTCCTGTTAAAAACATTTTTTTTCTCCCCACTGTCACCAAGTGCCTGCTCACAAGGAATTGTTAGATTTCTCTAATATTGTCAGGACTTTACACTTGCATAACAGGCACTTATTGATTGATTGCTTTAAACTGCAGGGAAAAAGTAGGGTTAAATATACTGTATAGCTGTGGTCAACAGTTTACATACAGTTATCATGAACATGAATGTCAAGGTAATTTTGTGCTTTTAATGATTTCCTTGAACGGTTATTTTCTCAGGGTGGAATGATTGGACAGCATACATGTTTAATGACTTTAAAAAACAAGAATTGGGTGAATTTATTTTGATACAGGCTCAAATATATACTAACGCCCCCACCAGTCTTCTTGGCAGAATGGATAGAGTTCATTACTTCACTTTTGATATGTGTTTGGAATCATTGTCCTGTTTAAACATGCTAGCTGTTGATTTGAGGTGAAGTTGAAGAATTTGGAAGTAGTCGTCCTCCATCCACTTTGTGCAGTGCACCAGTTTCACCGGCAGCAAAACAGCCCCAGACTGTGATACAAATATTTTGAAAGAGAGCTGTGCATTTTATTTAATCCTGATAGAGTTTGAAGGTCACACTTATCTGCCATGAGTAGCAGTCTGGGGGGTGGGGGTGGGGTGGGGTTTGAGACATGTATCCACAATATTCACAATTTGAGTCTGTCTGGTGACCTTTGCTGTGTGTCATCCCCTCTCTGTCTCTCTCCCCTTCCCATTATTTCCTGTCTATGACTCTATATGCTCTCATCAAATAAAGGCAAAATGTGTAAAGATTTTTCAAAGTATTAAGCCACACCACTGACATACATACAGTTGGGAAACCAGATGCGGCTGGAGAAATCTTTTTCAGAGTATCTTGCTGTCATAGCAGGAATCAAGAGGCCATAAGGAATGGCAGTAATGATGGACGCCCCTCAGCTGAAGTAGACCGCAGAAAATTGGGGTTAATAGTGTTTTTTTATGGTTTAAGGAGCCCTGTTCCCATTGGTACGTTTTATCAGCAAAACCAAAGCTCCAGGCTCTACCTCTGTATATGTACCTTGAATAATCAGACAATCATCAGGAACCAGGAACACACCTACAGATTATCCTGCAGTTCAGTGGTTGGTCTTTTGTGGTTTTATTAATTAATAAAATTAAAAAAATTAAAAAAAGCTAATAAAATTGGACCCAATTGGAGATGATTTTTAGGTTATTAAAATGCTTATTTGGTTTATGCATTTAGCACGAGGGCAGCGGTATGAATGAGTGAATAATCAGGAGCTGAAACACCTGCAGCTGTTTAAAAAGATGTGACCCAGCACACAGTTCTGCAGCCTGCAGATGTAAATGAACTACATTACACTGCATTACATTTGTAGTCAAAAATAGAGATAAGCTAACTGTTTAATACCACATGTAAGCTTTAGAATTTGGTAGCTTAGATAAAGAAAACTGCACGTCCGAACTTCAACTTTAATTTAAGATTACGGAGAGTAATCTTTGCTATTATGATTTACAATGATTAATATTTGCCGTCTTAACTTTTTTCCATCCTTTTTTATTACATTTTAAAGCTGCAGTAGCTGAAACTGTCGCATTAACAATGGATCAAATGAATATATAACAATGTGAATGTGGCTCTAATGATCAACCAAACAAAAATATTTATCATAGTAATGTCTTTTCCTTTTTAAATAAAACCACGTTTGACTGACAGTTTTTTATTCTGATCTGCCACACCTCCACATACAGGAAGTTCCAGATACTGTTTGTTTTTTAAAATATATAAAAGACATGTTTATACTACATATAAATTATATTCCCAAAATGCACAACAGGTACTCTGCTTTTCCTTCCAATGCTAGCAATAGATGTGTAGTGTGCTGCTGACAGCCTTTAATAGTCATCTTAATAGGGTGTGATGTTGCCATATGGGGGGCAACTTTCTTCTTCTAATGAGCTATATTTTTATTTTTGTTTTATTCTAATTGATGAAAGGGTAACACATAAAAAACTTTCTCTAGAAACTCCAGGAAGGGCATCCAGGCACTGTTCCCAAGACCATTTTGGGACTATTTTGTCATTGGTTATTCAACATTGTAAAATTTGCTGGGTAATTATGATCTATCTGTGGAGTTCCTATAGAGGTGTACAGCTTTTAGTTTTGTATATTTTGTGTCACTGTTTTAGTTTGTGGAGTGATAACTAAATTGCTACCTGCTGCATCACTAAACAGCAGGGAGACACAATTAGAGACTAGCTTTTTATCTGTAGCATTTAGACACTGAGGCAGATATTTCTCAGGACTTGTTGGACAGGAGATAGATCTTTTATTTTTTTAAATAAAAAACTTACACTTTTGAAAACAAATTGGTTTCACAGCGTTCGTTTCATAAAGCTACTCAGCTAAGTTGTGCTCTCAGCGGTTAACAATGAGCTCCTATCAAATTAAGTGTCCTCATAACTTTATCTACTCGCATAGAACCTTCCTACCCAGTGCTTACTGTTCATTGGCTAAATGTAGCGTTGGTCAAATGTAATTTGCCTTCCTTTCAACAGAATACATCAACCAAATGAGAAAAGTCATTTGGCCTTGGAGGATGAATTTTTAATTAAGGTGTATGGGGGAAACTCAAAAAGGTCATCACTTGCTCTTATCTAATCACACGCCTTTCAGACTCTTTTAAAAAGGTGAAAACATTCCTGCCATTCTAACAAACTTACTTTTTCAAATCTGCATTTCAATTAAATGTCTGTGGTTCAGTGGGTAAATGCATGTAATTAATTAGCTCTGAGCGAATACAAATGCAGCATTTAACAGCCTAATTCATAAGTAGAAGAGATCAAGTGTCTTAGTGACACCTTCCTTATCTTGGCTGGCCGAGCGGTGAGATATGATCGATTGTGCTCCGTGTCTGGGATTCCCACAAGTATTAAAAATTGGTTTTAATTCTCAGCCTAAATCTATTCAAGGGCCTTAACCTTTATTCATATGGGGAAAGTTTGCTGGGCTCCGTGCTCCTTCAGCAACCAGTGGCTTTATATTCATTTGGTTAAAGCTATAAATTCACAAGTGGGAGCTGCAAGAGGCTTTTAATACCACTGGCTCACAGGCACCATGAAAATAGTTGTTGAAGGAAAGTGTTAATATTTAAACAGATGGAATTTTCTACCTTTTTAAAATACTGCTGACTACTAAACTCAAGTATTTTCAAAATCAAACTACTTCCATATTCTCAGGGGCATGAGTTTCTTACTTCGGTAAAACAACTTAAGAAAGCCAAGGATCCTGGAAGAATACATTTGTGGGTAGAGCTCATGCTTGGTTGCAGACCGGAGATGAGCGTGTCTTTTTGGCCCCGAGATCAGAAACATTTAGATGTCATTGTGTGATCATATCTGTTATAAGACTATGCTGCGCTTTCAGCAGCACGAGGAAAGTGACGGTTCAATCTGCAAGTGTGAGTGCTCCGTGTGCATTGTCAAGAGTTAAGATAAAGGGCAGAAATGATTCCAGGATGCATTTGACTACGCTGACATAAAAGAGAGAAATTGTGGGTAAACCCAACATTACTCACAAAAGTCCGGACAGTCTGGTTGGATTTATGGTATTTCAAACATATTACCCTCCATCTAGTAGGAGGTTAGATCTTTACATGTGCATCTGACAAATAAAATATACCCTTTCTGTACAAGTCACATGGAGCTCTACAGTACTAGCTGATGTGATTTATAGCAATACATCTTTGGTCTCTTCATCATCCACTGTGCAATGTCATCATTCAGTGCCACATGTATCCAAAGAGCACTGGGATATAAAACACAATTACAATGGATTTTCACTCCTCAAGTAGACTCCTTGTCCTAGGATTCGTGTAGATCTCAGCATTAGCCATACAATTACAGTTCTACCATTCTGCAGCATATCATGCATTGAAAAAACATACAGGAAATTTCCAGCAGACGTCTGTGCTTGGTCCGGCGGGAGCCAGCAGGAAATAAAGAGTGCAGAAATGTGGGGCTAAAACACAAAGAATCCAAGGAGACAGGCTCTCTATTACAGACTGCAATGACAGCCACTCTCTCCTTAGAGCCAAGGAACAAAAAGCTGGTTAGATGCTGCTGTCTGTCGCTTTGTTGCTGCAGTCAGAGAGCTCATCCTTCACAGACATGGATGGAAGGACAGACCAACTCTGTGCAGCTAAGCAGAAATCAATTGTGGACGTTGGTTTGACTGAAACTCTTTGTTAAAAGTTCCTCCTCTTCACTCAGAGCTTGACAGCCTAAAAATCAAGTGATGCAAGGGGCTCAGACTCTACGGCCTCTCATCTTCCTTAGATGAGACACATTTTTCAATTATGCACACGAGGGAAGGGAATTAGAGGCCTAATCCCAGCCTAATCCCCAAACAAACAGATCTATGGCCTCCATTTCCAGCAAAGCCACCCTGGCTGCCCTCACTACCCCCACCTCTGTCTCCTTCTGTTAAATCTCTGGCCCTCCACTAACCCGGTCAGAGATGGCAGTCCTTTCAGCTCTAATAGTTCTTTAAATTGAGCTCTGGAAGCATTAGCCATGTTTGAATGGTACTTAGAATTATTTCAAACTACCACTTGTGACTTCTTAGTTTTCTGGTCATTATTAAAATGAAAAAAGCTCAAAAAGTACTATTATAACATAACTCACCCACTTAAAGGTATTTGATGTCCAGGGAGGCCTAATTGAATTACTTGTCGCTCTCTAGTTTACCTCTTTATTAACAGTTCTTAGCAGGCATTTGCAGATTCTTTTTCGACGCTGATCACATTAGACTCATCCAACAAAAGAACCTTTTAAACCTCTTTCATTGACCTGTTTTTACTCAGTGAACATCAATCTGCAATAAATAACAGTCAGCAGAAAACATTTACAAAAAAAAAGTTAATAAAAGTGCCCAGTTCATGGACAAAATCATTTTTAACTCAGAGACCATTAACCATAATCTTATACTGTGGTTAAAAAACAAACAAACTAGAGCTCTCTATCACAGATATTTGCCACTATTTATTTATTTTTAAGCAGAAAAAAAATGCTTTTGGTAATTCAGAAATGGCATCAACGCAGAGCAGCTGCATTGTTTACAATACTATCAACACATGTTTGTTGGACATTTAACAAAACTTGGGTCCTGAATTAGTCTGCAAAATACGCTCACTGGCCACTTTAGTAGGTACACCTTGCTAGTAAATGGTAAATGGACTAGTTCTTATATAGCGCTTTTCTACTCTTCTGAGCAAGCACTTATACAACACGTTTACATTCACCCACTCACTTCCATGGTTAACTAAGCTAAGTGCTTGTATTATCTAACATTCACATTCCAACGGTTGCATCGGAGAGCAACCGGTTAAGTATCTTGCCCGAAGGATACAATCAAACCGCCAACCTTCCAATCAGTGGGTGACCTGTTCTACGTCCTGAGCTACAGGCAGTACTAGTAGCTAGTACCAGCTTGGACTCCCTTTGACTTTCAGGACTGCTTTAATTCTTTACGGCACAGATTCAACAAGGTGCTGGACACAGTCCAGAGAAATCTAGCTCCACGTTGACATGATAGCATCATGCAGTTGCCACAGAGTTTGTTGGCAGCACATCCAAAATGTGAATCTCCTATTCCATCACATCTCAAAGGTGCTCTGTTGGACTGAGATCTGGTGAATGTGGAGGCCATTTCAGCACAGTCTGAGATGATCTGAGCTTTGTGACGTGCCACATAATCCTGATGGAAGCAGCCATCAGAAGATGGGTACACTGTGGTCATAAAGGCTGTGGTGTTTAAGTCATGCTCAGTTGGTATGAAGGGGTTCAAAGAGTGCCAAGAAATCATCCCATACATCATCACCAGCAGCAGCCTGAAACATTGATACAAGGCAGGAAGGATCCATGCTTTCATAACATTTATGCCAAATTCTGACTGAACGTTCAGCAAAAACTCATCAGTTTGAACTTCAGCAGCTCATCTCGACCATGTATACATGCCTAAATGCACTGAGTTGCTGCCAGATGATTGGCTGATTAGACATTTGTTTTAAGGAACAGTTGAACAAGTGTGCCAAATATAGTGACCGGTGAGTGTACATTGCAGGGAAGTTAATAAACAGCGAGCCTTTAATTTCCACTTTTAAGCATAGCTCTAACATACTCTGTGCTACACTGTATAAAGAATGTTTTATGGCTTTATTAAAAACTTCCTAGAAATCAGTATCAGCCCCAGCAGCCCAGTATCAGTCAGGCTCTTGTAAAAACTATAGGAAGTGTCACGATGTATTGACTGCTAGGAAAGTAGAGTCCAGGGAGGTAATTGCAGAGCATCTAAAAAATGCTGGGACTGCCATTATTTTCATGTTTTTTTTAATAACTGAACTGTTTAAAACAGCATCAAATCAAACTCGGAACAGTCAAAGAAGTCATGTTTCCCAAATTAAAGAGTTTTGATCTGTTGCAACAAACAAAAACTACTGGATTCACCTCTTCATTACGACATTAAATCGTTCCACTGTTGGTAAAGAATGCTGCAGTGCCCTTGTCTGTACTGCTTTAAGGCTCTACATTAGTATTACACTACTTCTATGTTCATTTCTAAAGAGGAATAGTTGCAGTATTACACAAATGCATCCATGCATTTGAGCAAATTGTTAATTTCAGTTTGATTTGTACTGAATCATCAAGCTCACCTTGAATTATTTAAATGAAAATGAATGCTCTCTTTCAAACAAGCTTTTCTTGAAGGCTTTCATAGTGTTTTCATTGAGCTGTGCGTACGAAAGTGAGGACGTCGAGCGACAGAGTGGTCTGTGTAGGTTCTCAGTCATCAGTCAGAAGCCGAGAACTCAAGGTGAAACATCTCCTAGACACAAAAAGAAGTCCAGTCTCCCTTTTTTCAAGCTCCAGAGAACTACAGAGTGGTTGGGAGAGAAGTTCAAACCTGCCTCTCTCTCACCACTTCATATCTGGCAAATCGTTGCATAAAGTGGGGAGGTCTTCCCATTATGATATGAGATTTCAAACACTGTTTGATAACGCAATAGGCTCTTAGGCTGGTGCATGCTAACAACTTTAATTTCACAGTATTAAGAATGCTGATGCAATCATTTACTTCTGTGAATTCGATTGGTCATGCAAATACTTATCGCGCACGATCCACAAATCTTAAAATGACTTCAATCAGCAATGTGATGTTTTATTTACATATTAAAAAATGAAGAAATGAGAAAGCATATCAGATTTGATGCTCAGCCACAAACTTTTTTTTTTCTCCAAATACACAGCAGTGAAATATCTCCCCATCACCATGCACACACACCTGATCAATCTAAAACACAAACACACACACTCTGGCCATAAGCTCTATCACTTGTTATGATTCTGTCTGTGAGTGAGCTACCCAATCCAAGGGTGGTCAGATCTCTTTCATTTCCCTTGACTTGTACAAGCAATCGATTCCACTCAAAGATGAAGGCCGCTGCTCATCGCCCCTGCCAGACCGCCTCTAACTTCACTTGCCATATCTCTCCATCACCTTCTGAATGCAGATGGGTTCTGGGGTTGTTAGAAGTGAAAAGAGAGAGATAGAATTTTTTTATCTGTAAAGGTTCAGGCAACACACATCATAGTAAGAGCCTCTGAACAGCTATGTCTCCAATTAAAGAACATGCCGTAGTAGGTATCATCTGTAAGTGAGTCATTTTTTATTTCATTTATCCGTTTTGCTCTCTAAGTCACGGAGATCAATACACCAAAAAAAAATAAAAAATATAAATATATATATATAAAGAGATAAAATCAGCTACAAATTGGTTGGTCTAGTCCAGGAATGGCTGGATGTTATTAACCATGACAACTATAACCATAATAGCTGTGAAATACAATAAAGTAATACAGTAAAATCACTCAAAGATAGAAGTGACAGAATTTCTTTCTTAATTTTTCCTTCTTTATTTAAAGTTTCCTTTATGCAGTGCACAGCCTCCATCTGAGTGCTCCTCACTACGGTACACCTATAAACAAAATTGATAAGTTGGCAACAAAGAAATGGTCTGAAGTGTGACGATCACACTTCATGGTATGTATTTTCACAACTTAAACAAACAAACAAAAAATTCAAATTCCCGAACTGAAAAATCTCCAGGTGCTACGGAAAAATCTATATTTCCCTACTGTTTGGCAAGTGGTTGCTGGCAGTCACTAGATTCAATTGCTCACAAAGAGGTATACTGTGCTACACCGAAAATCTTCTTGCAGATGCTTTGGCTGCTAGCATATATGTCACGGTCACCTGTAGTTTGCACAGAAGATGCCAACTTGTCTGCAAACACTCACCAACTACTTGCTGCGTGATATCGAAGAGCTACTAAAATCTTCTTCCATGCAAACTACAGACAAAAGCAGAAATCTGCCACCAATCACAAGGAGGTTTTTGGTGGAGCAACCTCTTCATGACTGATTTCACCTAGCAACAGCCTGGAATCTCCAGCATCCACTCATCGTGGATTACACATTTTTCTCTGGCAACCAGAGGTTACTCGGGGTTCGTTCACAGACCATTCTCTAGGCCTGTGTGACTGAGACAATAATCCTTCAAAAGCAAGAAGAAAAAATTGTATTTGCAACCAGAATTGAGGTGTTCTTCTTGAATTCAGTCATTACAATAGTGATGTAGAAGTTTAGGTTACTGTGTCAAACTAAAACTAAAAATAAATTTTAATGGGAATAATTAAAACTATTAAAATAAACAGGGGGAAAAAGACATTTGGTTTCACAGCAGATATATAAAAAAGCAGAGGACACCAAAAACCAAAATAAGGTTTTTTTAATATCAAAAACCCACTCAATTATCATATTGAAAATCCCATGCTTTTGATACTGGAGGTGAGATTTAGTCCTTGAAAGCAAAGTATTTACCTTATGACAAAGATTCTGGTGTTGATTCTTTTCAGATTTAGATCGATTAGATTTGGTTTGATTTCCCTAAAAAACAATAAAGATCCCACAAACCTTGGTTTCTTCCTCATTTTTGTTTTTAAACAGTTCTTTTAAACATTTTCTTCCTATGGGTTGAAAGCGAATTTATGTTACACCACCAACCAAGGCGTATGTCATCTTAAGAAGATGAAACTATTATTAATTATAAGAACCTGTTGGAGACAAATATATAGCTTTAGGTACCTGAATAGATTTTGTCAGGGTAAAGTTCACATTTTGCACAAAGGGCTCATATCTCAGTAATGTGCAATAATATGAATATAACCAACAAATCCCTGCAATGCAGGTCAATGACTTTCTTCTTGGTTTCATGCTGATGATAGTGCTTAATGAGCCTTAAATCTGTGCTGCATTCTAACACAATAAACCTCTTCACTGTGTGCAGTGTGTACTGTTGAAGTAAAAAAAAATAAAAAAGATCAGTCCTTATTTTTGTTGATAAACCCTGCATTCCTCATAAAGCTTCAGTGCTTGGCTAGATTTACAACCATATTACTAAGCAAATGACTTCCATCCAGTACACAGACAGACCTCTACATACCTTGGAAGGGGAAATGAAGTTGGCATACGAAGGGGTCAGAGTTAAGCAGGCAGTGTATGTAATCATGATCATCTTGAATTTTAGCAGTGTCAGCTATTCAGGTGCACCACATTGCATTTTGATAACCTCAAATGCTGATTGGCATTTCTTAAATGGCAGAAGATGAAATAATTTAACCAAAGTCTCCAAATCACCAAATCTGGAGTTGCAGTTGCAGTTGGCGTTGCCTTGAGGCCAATGTATTCGTTATTGTAATAGCAAACCATTTTTCTTGTAAAAATCTCCTCAGTCACTGAGAGATGACTGTTTCTTCCTGTTGTTCTAACTTAGAACCACTGAAATCCCTCAAAGCCTTCAGAACACTGACAGCGCATTATGTTATTTTTTGATTCCCAAGCTGTTGGAAGAAAATACTTTGATACCTGTGAATTTGAATGACGTAGGCAGGTTTTCATTTAATTTGTTTCAAGGGGACTAATAAGAGACGAGTCTGAAATTAACTTGAGCAAGGCCGTCTTACAGACGTGGCAAGTACATGGCATGAGAAAATCTACTGCTGTGTCCTCAGGGCAGCATTGCACCAATGTATACAGTATAGATTTGTTTTTAAAGTTGGGTCACAGCACAGATTTATATAAACCATAATTGCTGCTTGAGGTTCTCATCGCTTAACCATTGCTGACACAGTATTTTCACATGGGAACGGCAAAGATGGAAGGATCTGTGCTGTCAATAAAAAGATGACTTCTCATATTAGATGTTTTGCTGTGATTGTATCAAATTAGCTTCATCTGCTGTCAAGATGCTGAGGCTTTGAGTCGTAGTTTTTACTGTCAGCTGCTTATACAGCGGTGTTCTAAGAACTGAGGCTTATTCTAGTAACACATTGTAAAAGGCTTTTCATTGAGGGGAAATTAGTGTGTTTGCCAATTCAAAACCCCATTCTCTTCAACCCAGTTTTTCCAGCGCTCTTACAAAAAACTAATTAATGTCAAGGATTTTGACTAGAATCTGAATCAACCAGTCTGTTTGAGCTATTGAACAATTTCTTTGATATCACTCCTGCAATGGTTTTTAAGCGCCCTTATAGCTGCCACTTCAGCCATCAAGCAGATTTAGTCTACCCAGAGCTATGACTTGAAAAAGAATGTATGTATTATATATGAGATTGAGAATTTATAGCAGCTGCAATCCTGCATGTGGAAGAATATGTTAAAATGATATATTCGTAATATAAATGTACCTGTGTAAATGAGGATCACCCATACTCTAATTATATTCCCCCGAACAAGCACTGTGTGGAATGAGAAATCATTCCTGTCATTTCATTTCTACTTGTACTGCTTCTTTATTAGTTCTACTTAATATCCCCAAGGTCATAACATTTGATAGATCATAATGTCAGCAGGGTTGGTCATAAACCCACCCCCCCATCCAGCAGCTATAGTCTGCTCACATCACACCTTAATTGACGGGGAGAGGGGCAGACAACACGCTCCGGCCAAAGCAATCGATTGTGACAAATAAATTAGAGACGAGTTTGAATGATTAAGTTATGTATTGATTTTGATTTAAACATTAACGGCTCATGTTCCCAGCGGGATTAAATGAAAAGACAAAATATAATCGATGCTTCCTTGTACATATCAATGGGATTTAGTGCAGATGAGAGCAGTGGAGTGAATAAGGTAATAGTGATGTTTGATTGCAGCTGGTGGGTCATGGATTATATGGAATAATGCAGAATTAGAGGGAATGTGATTAAAAACATTTTAATTTGATAATTCTTTTTATTAGCCGCACTCAGTTGCGGTAAATTATATTTAATTCCATTTCCTTCTTAGTTAAATTCAAAGTGCTACTTAATTTCGTTCAACATGAGAGGAATTTCTTCTCCTGAGTAACCTCGAGGGAAACTGATTTTAAAGAATAAAACCAAGAGGATTTAACTTACTTTTACTTGTGCTACAAAATGACCGTAATATATCTGTAAGAGGCTGATAGGGTCCTTGATCAAAACTAATGACTCAATTACTCTGTGCTCTCAGGTGCTGAAAATTCTGGTTTTAAAGCCCACTTCTTGCCCTGCTGGTAAAGCACACATACAGAAATATACATAAACTGTAACAGCAGTGATACATATTCGCTATTCCATGCAAGCCTTTAATTTTATTTACATGTGTATAACATTTGTATCAACATAAACATCCAAATAAACAATATTTAAAAGGAGAAGTGAGAAAACTGCAGCCATCACTTTTTAAAAGAACTTTTTAATCAAAATGTTTTGTAAAATCACAGGTTTTGGGAAGCTACGGGGTGCTTACACGAGCTCCTCCGAGAGACTGTTTTCATGCTATTTGTGTCGCTCATAACTCAGTTTGTTTTTCTGATATTTAAAACAAAATCACAGCTGCTGCTCGGATTGGAAGGGGGGGGGATATCATTATCCCCACTATCCAAGATTGGGTACCAAGCCCCAATAACAAACAAAATGGTATGTTGGCAAGAGCAGCTGACCTGAAAGAGAAGATCATGGCTAAGCTGGAAACCAGGACCCTTTGTGCCAGTCACCAACACTATGTGAAGCTGTGAATACGTATACCACTGCAACTCCTTGAGACGCTTGGCTATAAGATAAACAACAGCCACAAGGAGCAGTGGCCTCAGTGGAAAAGAAGACTAAGACTAAGCTCAAGGCAGCATGGAGGGAAATCAGCCAACTATCAGAGCTGCAGAAAGATATGATGAAGAAAGAGGTGCTTAACCCTTTAACGCCGGGCGATTGCCACTGATGCACCTGTGACCTGCCCTTACCTGCCGTGAACAGCTGGTTAACATCAAGTTTTTTGAATTACCGTAATTATGTGACTGTTTGTCCCATTGGCTTTTGAAAGCTGAGAAATTGCACTGAGAAATATAGGGTTATTACTGTAATTTTTACCAGAAGTCCATGAACAGCGGGACATTTGAAGTATGCTGTGTCCCCGACAAAACATTCGACTTTATAGGGTTAAGAAGTACAAGTTGTCCATACCTGAGGCCTTAGAAACTGCCAAGCAAAGGCACACAGCCTTGGCAAACCATGTGAAGAGGTATACCAGAGAGATAGAAACCAAGAAAATAAACCAGATGTTCTCCACTGAACCATCCAAGATGTACTCTCAGTGGCAGCGGAACAATCTTAGAACAGCCCCACCACCAAGGCTAGATTTGGAACAATACTGAAAGAGCATATTTGAAAAGAATGCAACACATAACAACAATGCTTAGTGGCTAGTGGCTCTAATTGCAGACCACATTAACCTCCAGTATCCATCACAGTAGCAGACATCCAAGAAAGAGTCTCAAATATAAAGAGTTGAACAGCACCAGAACCTGACATGATTCACAGCTACTGGTTAAAGAAGCTACCTGAACTCCATGACACACACACACACACACACACACACACACACACACACACACACACACACACACACACACACACACACACACACACACACACACACACACACACAAAATGAACTAGCTGCTCATGGATGAGACACATCTGGAATGGCTGACTGAAGGCTGGATAGTCCTGATCCCCAAGGATCACTAAAAGGGACTGGTCCTATTCAACTACCGGCCAATAACCTGCCTCAAGCTTCATAGTGGCTAAGGACAGCCACATGGCTCAGTACATGAGTGGGGCCCAGAAAGGAATTGGCAGAAACACCAGAGGAGCAAAACACCACTATTGGTAGATAGAGCACTCACTCAACACTGTAATATCAGACTGAACAACCTGTGCACTGCCTGGATTGATTACAAGCAAGCCTATGACTCAATGCCACACACACATGGATTCTGGAAAAGCCTAGAACTGTACAAGATCAACAGGACCCTAAAAGTCTTCACCAAGAACTCAATGGGGTGGTGGAGAACAACACTAGGGGCCAACTTCAAGCCAACTGCACAGCTCACCATCAAAACTGGAGACAAGCAAGGACTGAGGACTAGTGAGTGTCAGAACCACTACTCTGGATGAAACAACAAAGATGAAAATAAAGATGACCACAGCTGATCATCTGCTAAATGGATACCTCAGGCAGCAGAAACCTGAGAAAGAAGAGGAGCAAGAACAGGAACCATCATGGAAGGACAGGGCCCTGGAATGGCATGTACCACCCGCAGATAGAAGAAGTGTCTGATAATGAAAAATCCTACCAATGGCTGGACAAAGTCGGACTGACAGACAGCACAGAGGCACTAATCATGACAGCACAGGAACAATCTCCGAGCACAAGATTCAATTCAATTCAATTCAGATTCAATGCAATTCAATTTTATTTATATAGCGCCAAGATCACAACAAACAGTCGCCGTGCAAGGCGCTTGGCATCGTGGGTAAAGACCCTAGCACATAACATCAGCATGCAAAACGCCAACAGTCAGACCATACATGGACCCCCTATGACCAAGCACTTGGTGACGGTGGGAAGTGCAACAATTCCCTGTTACTCAGATTCGTATAGACGCTGGGGTCTTACCACACAAGGCTAGACTCCACGTGCAGGCTGATACAGAGATGGCACTGAGACAATCCAGCACATAACATTTCCGCGTGCAAAATGCTATGCAGGTAGACCATACATGGAGCGCCATAACCAAGTTAATCTGTGCCAATTGTTGCTACAATTTTGTTAAATTATCCATTTTACTGGGGAGTTTCCCTGTGCACATGATCTAAACTTTGGAATTTCATTATAAAGAAAACATGTCGAAATGGAGGGAACATGGGAACTCAAGAGAAATTTAACAGACAGTGGAGACATAAAATACCAGACTGTGAGTGAATCATGACGGACATTATCTCTGTAATATTCCCACAGCTGAAAAATATGTAGAATTGGTTAACACTGGCTACTGCTAAATTCACAAATTGTAATAAAAACAACTGTGAATGCATTTTAGAGCAGTGAATTGCACAAATGGCAACAAATCTCATGACATCCACCCGAGAGCCAAGACAGATTACAAATGTGAACTATAGAGAGAGACAATTAATTTTTAAGGGATTTTTTTTTTTAAAGTTTTACTAATCATTTATCTGACTCTGTATTGGAGTCTAAAAACACTGCATTACAGCCTGGATTGCCACAGACTCCTGTGATAAGACTTCAGTAACAGATGGTGTATAATCAGTTATCTTTTGAGAGATTCCTGCTTTGCAATATGGATAAAGGAATCCTACTGCTGTGAGCTGGCAGCAGGTACTATGCTGTATTACCAGTAGTGACTGCCCTCAACTAAAAATAAGTGCTTGATGAATTCCCATTAAAACAGACTCCCTAAACCATGTGAAGGTGCGTGCGTGTGTGTGCTTGTGCATGCGTGTGTGTGTGTGTGTGTGCGCGTGCATGCTGTGTGTGCATTCCATAGAGAATTCAGCGACCTGGTTTCCATGAAGCATCTGAGCATTGATGCCATCAGCTCACAATAAAATGAAAGTGGTTTGCACAGAGGCTCTTTAGGGAAATCGGATGGTACAGCCTGAGAAATCATCAACAAGGCAAGAAAGGTATATGAAAGTGAAGTAAAGGACTTAACACAAAATGACTAGTATACAGTGTTAATATGAGTCTATAATCTAATTCTGGCCTAAATACTAATTCTGTATTTAGGCCAAATAGAAAAGGTTGAGGAGGCAAGCTACTGTACAATGCTTTGTATACTTTGTATGGATAAAATGTTTTTTGAAAATGATTTCTTAGTAGCTAGTCAGTCAAAATGGAACCCTTCAATATCAAAACATACAAAGAAAATTAAAACCTTTAGAAACCCATTATATAATAACTAGCTGTGGTAACTGTAAAGTTGCTTCCATGGTGACTTACTCATCGTGTATTGCTTTGAAGCTGACAGCGGGTTGCTTGCTAAAGTATTTAAGACCAGCTCACATGTCAACCAACAACATTTTGTGCTATTATTTGCAGTCTCTTCATCACTTGCCTGCAAGTTGAGAAAAGTTTATTTTGGGTCCACTTCACATCACCAGTGGTTATTTCTGGTCAAAGCTACAGCGCATCACTGATCTCTGAATAATGTGCTTGAAGTCACCACATGTCATTCACTTTCTGTGGTCCCTGGTTGCCATGTTGCTGCAAATTTCTTCCAGTCGTTCTAGCACTATTTTTACTGGTAGTAGATTATTCATGTACAGTTGTGAGCTAAATGTTCAGAAATCTGACATGCTTGTAATGACATAGTTAATCTAATTCTTGCAGGTTAGCATTGTTAACATTTACTCTCATTAGTTTCTGTTAAATATTTGGACATAACAAAAAAGAAAAAAATGTGTTTCCTGTTGTGGATGCTTTTGTTAGTACACTTATAGTACACCATATAGTACACTACTACGACTACTACTACTACTACTACTACTACTCATTTCATTCATTTGTGTTGTCTCGCACTGAACACAAGTTTGTTTGCAGGACGTGTCGATCACATCAGTTAATTGTGATTGTTGGGCTAGCTGCTGTACTTCAGCTGGATCCCAACTTCACATAATATAAAATTGCTTTACAGTGATAATGGCAATTTAATAAGGGCACAACACATTTAACATCGATGAAAAGCTGCTATGATTTGCTTTGAAACTGCAGCGATTGCATAACCTCTTCTTGGTGGCTAAAAATTAGCTTGGTCAGTTGGCAATTGTTGAAGGCCAGCATTGAGCGTTAGCATACACAGCGTTCCCCAGCTATCATTTTCCCTGTCATAAATACACATTATGCATACTTGAAGAACACTGCATGCTGCCATACACTCCAGCATGAACACACCAACCGTATGCATTAAAATTAATGAGTGTAAGTACCGAAGTGCACCACAGTAACTTGATAAACAGAAGGTGAGGATCACAAAAGCTAATACAAAGTCATCCTGAGGGGGCCATGAATGTCTGTTCTGTACTAAATTTCAAGGCAATGAAGTATTGGTAGGGAGATATTTTACTGGAGAAATGGTAATGTCAAAGTAATGGCACTAGAGGGAAAGGTGAAAATCAAAGTCATTTAGATGCATACTATGGGAACTATCAATGTTTGTGCTAGTTTTTGCTCCAATCCATTCAGGAGATATTGAGATATTTTATGGACATTTTGACCTGGCTGTAGAGGAAAAATCTGAGGCTCACAAACCCGATTAGACTTCAGCCTCTGTAAACCATGGGAGGCTGCACCAACTTTCATAGTAAGACATCAAATAGTTTAGTTTGGAGCAAAGTGATGGACAGAGTTCGACACTGTCATGCCTTGAGCCATGCTGTTAAAATAGATGATGTCCACTCTTATTGTACATCAGGTTTTCATTTGAAAAGAAAAGAAAAGAAACAAAAACAGAAAACATATCTCAGCTTTAAGTACTGTAGCAGTATACTCCTGTCACCCCTCAGCTGATGCCATGCATCTGGGGCAAATGTTTTAAACTATCTAAGCGTTAAATTGACTCTGATGGGTAAGAAACTTATAAGCAATAGAAAACTTAATTTCATTTTTAATTAAATTTATTATATTGATGTTTAATGGCCACTGATGACTCCACTTGAGTGTGAACATGTTAAGATTTGACCTTTTTTTAACAATCAAAGTTAATCCAGCATCACATTATTCAGAGATCAATGATAGTCTCTAGCTTTGCCCAGAGCATGTACGGAGGATTAACACACGGACAAAAGGTAATTTCATTGGAGTAATTAGTTACTCACCACTATCCCTGGGCACCAACAGGGGGAGGTCAGACTAAAAGCTGCCAGGCAGTTGGTGAATGGCAGTGGGACAAGGAAAAGTGGTGAGCTGTCTGTCTGGGGACATGATGAGGAGTGACACTGTGTGCCAGCAGTGGCAGGCCCGCGAGAGGAGTCAGCGCTGATGCAGGATTTACACTCATCACACACTGAAGTGGCCTGTCATGGACTGCAATGATGACAATGACACAGGCCGCTGGCCTGTCAGCTGTAGCTGTGGAGTGAGGGAGTCTGTGTATGTGATGCAAGTGTAACATCAGTTGGTAATGAGGGACTCTGGACAAAAAAATGAATATGTGAGGAAGAATGTGCGTGCATGTATTTTTTAAATGTAGGTATGTGTGTGTGTGTGTGTGTGTGTGTGTGTGTACAAGTGCATGCTGGTCTGAAAGATACATGATTGTACACATGAAGGGTACTTTATTAAACCTACCGGGTGAAATCAACAGATAAAGCAAATATGAGCGGCATACCCACAGCATAGTTAAAAAAAATATAAAATAAATTAATAAATATATATATATATATATATATATATATATATATATATATATATATATATATATATATATATAAAACTAAATTACTATTTATTTATGAGCTATTTTTTGTGAGCTGCCAAACTGGATGCAGAAGACTTCAGAGTTGGCTTTGAATACAGGCATCCTCTTACAGCTTAAACAGGGTAATATCTCATAAATGATGGCTTGTAAGGCCAGTGTAATGATGAGGAATATGAAATACCAACAGGCATGTATCATCATAAGCATCAACCAGCTCGAGTGGCTGTGATAAAATATCCTGTAGGTCAGGACTGACTTATCAGATCTTGATTTGGGGGGAGGACATGTCTCGTAAACAATGACAAATGGCATCATGTGCCTTCATACATTATGCTCAGTTTCTGTCTTGAACTGGGTAAACCATTTATTTTTCAGAAATTTTCTTCCAGGGTGAGTTTACTGAAAGCACTCATTTGCAACAGCAGCTTGCGTCATATTGACACAGCTGCATGCAGAAGCCTGAGGTGCCACTGAGTATAGTCAAAACTTATGCGAGAGTAAAACTCTGCTCCCATCAACGTGACCTCAACAAAGGTCACGTTGATGGGAGCAAAGAATTTAACTCACACTTAGGAAGAAGCCAACCTTTTGTATTTGCTTTCTCACGTCAACAAGTAAGTGGATTTTCTTAGTTTTCATTTTTTGATAAATTTCGTATCATCTGACAGCATCTGGAGGGCTGAAAATCCTCATATAAAAAGCAAAGAACTAACTTCCAGAATTACAAGCTGTAACAATGTCTCTTTACGTACCTTTAAATTTTATCTTTTGTATTTTCTTCTTTTTCTCACCACCATGAGGCAGCTCTATATGCTGTTAACACAGGTCTTATGTATTGCTTGCCAGGCAGCCACTTCCTAGGGCTGGAAGACAGTGATTATTTAGTCTCTAAGTTAAGGTTCAGTTATAGCGATGGGCTAATCGACAAACCAAAAAGTACACCTAGCAAAATGAAGGATTTTAGCAAAGGCTATTGGATACATTTTTCTCCTTTTCCCTCTACTTTTAGGCCTGGTTTGGCCGCTGCGAAATATTTAGTGTTTTGCCTTTCTCGGTGTGTCACTACCATTCTGCTGTTGGCATATTGTGGGTGTGAATCCATTTATCAGCCTTTTCCCTCGTTGAAAACAGCCACCTGCCGGGTCATAGAGTAAATTTGCAACCTAAAAATCTAAAACAATTAGTTAAAAGTTAAAAGCTTCAGAAAGCTGCAGAGTTGAATGTTAATCCTCTTACTTTGAATGTCATCATGTATTATATTATTCATAAATTACATACTAGTGAATCATGTTTATTTAAAAGGAATAATTTCGGCACTGTACCACAACAACGCAAGAAATGCTGGAAATCAGATTCAGGTGAGTGGGAGGGGGGATTAGCGCTCACAGGCAGTGCTAGGTCCATTTCAATCAGTTACTGGTGGTAGCTGTTGCAAATCAATAACGTCCTCACAGGCCTGGCTTCAAACTGTTGAAGTGTATGAGACTTCCTTGGGACCCAAAACTGTGCAAACAGCCTAAAGTAACACTCCAGAAATGGACTTTAAGGAGTCTCACTGCTGAAAAGGTGGCAGAAAGTCATAGACTGTGCAAGAGGAACCATTTGAATTGCAAAGGAGCTATAATTACAAATCCAAATGTTTCAAGCATCCAAGCCATTCTCTGCCAGTGTCACTGTCACTTCATATTTATAATTCCTGCCTCTATGCAATTCAAATCCTCCCCCCCCCACACATCATACTCAACACTTAGTATTCTTTGGTTGAAGTGATTATATTTTTTCGTGAGGAGACTGAACAGAATGAGCGAGTGGAAATGACAGTCTGCAGGCACACACGAGCCATCTGGACACGTACAGTGCATATGTACTGATGAATATATGCATTAAAGATTAAAGGAGCTTCTTCAGAAGATTGCTCTAACTCTATGCTAGCTGTATGTTCAGGCAAGAGGTGTAGCATACAGCACAGTCCACGTGCTGCCGGTTCACATTTATGCTGCGCAGCATTCTATTATTGATTCTACTCTGTTAGCACCAGCGACTGTATATACAGTAATTAAATTAGTAGAATTTCACTCAACAAAACTGGAGCACAGACTTTTTGTGAGGCATATTAATTGTCAGGCAATGGTGTTAAAATACTCCAAACACACCAACATGACAGACACAACAGCCGAAGTGATCCAGTTCAGTAAGTCAAATTAGCTGAATTTAAACCAAGCAGACAGCTTGTTTCGGCAAACCTGCCACACGCCCAATAATGCATATCAAATTATTAGTTGTATTAGTTATATGAAGCATTCACACACTGCACTGTTGTCATGAAAAGGATTGTTATTTTTTTTTGCTGGAAAGATGGGGACCCCCTACGTTCTCTGGAGCCTATTAAGACTGCCATACATATGCTTGTAGTGTATCCAGCACTTATTTCACAGAGGTGGAATATTGAGGTTTTTTTTGGGTAAATGATCCTATTCAGACTTTCATTCCTAAAAGTTTGGAGCACATTACTGTATGTTGATGCAATTTTAATTAAGACTTCAGTGAGACTTTGAAGTTTCTGCAAATATTTGAAGCTTCAAGCGAGGTGTGGAGAGGTAAAGCTTAAACAGTTAAGCAAGACGATGAGATTTATCTCAACGGTACTTTAAAAAAAATTTTTTTCATGAGCACTCTGTTGTATTCATAGCTGTGAGTCCATCTGTACTGACAAAAAAGTCAGAATGCGACTCTATAGAAAAAGTGCTATGTTGTCAAACACTTAGGTTCAGTGCTCAAGCACATCAGTCACAGCCAGATTTATTGACCGAAGCTTGGGCTCTGCATTCACGTCAGGATTGTCACTGATGTCCTTGCATCCCTGAGGGGCCACGCTTCAGCAGGATATCCTGGCTCCGGGGCAAGAGCCTGGAGGGTTAGTGGCCTCCCTTCTGGGGGTGATATGGAGAAACAGAGGCACTCTACTTATCACTCTTACTTGTTCTCACTCATTCAATCAACTTCTCACTGTCTTTGTTATTTACACACTTTCACATTTATTCATTTGCTTCCTGACTCACTGGTTACTAGCGTATCCACTCCTAACTCAGTAGCGTGTTCACGACTTTAATTGCCTAGACTTATTACTATTAAAGTTAGGGATGTCACAATCCCAGAAATTTAGTAGTCTGTCCCAATACCAGTGGAATTACATGATTCTGAATACCCAGTTTGACACCAAAACAAAATAATCATCCTACGTACTTAAGCGTAAAGGCATGGTTGCTGAGTAGTGATTATCCCTCAGTCACCCAACTCAAATGCAAAGTACTTCCACAGTCGACTCTGCCTTTCTTATCAATGAGTTGGAGCAGAGCTATCGCAATAGCTGCACTAGTCACCTTCTTTCATGGGCAATTTTTGCTGTGCAATTTGAGGCTTTCCCTGTGCTTGACAGAGTCCTTCTTCTTCTTTAGCATGTTAGGATAGACCAGAAAACTTGTAGCTGTATGCTTCCCCCTTCAGTTGTGGAAGAATTGCCACCTCAGTACATACAGTATGGTGCCTACAGTACGGTACCAAAGAAAAAGATATTTTGGTCTTGAATGGTACTGTAAGTATCAGTTCTGGTGCCATGCCTAATTCAGGTGCGGTGAAAACAAGCAAGTTAGCCATGAAATGCTAATTAGTATAATTAAAGGCAACAGCAACACCTGAAACAACAAAAAAAAACTAACCATGCAGGTAGTCTCATGGTCACTTTGCCTTATCAGTTTTTGTCTTCTTTCCAAAACTAAAGAGGAGAATGGAATAAGCTTCAAGTGCAGCCATATTCCCACAAACAAACAAAACGAACAGTGACATCACCATCAACTGTTGTTGTTGTTTTGGGTCATGGCAATGAAAATACAAGCTTTTAAGCCACTGACAGAAACTTTGTAGCAAAAGGTGTTTATTGGCACCCTTTGCATCAGAGAATCTATGTCAAGGGCATTTGACACATTTTGCACATGCTTGTGCCTTTTACTGGGTCCTTGTTTCACAGAGATCTATCACAGGGGTTTCGAAGCAAACAGTTCCCACAGCTAATTTGAGCTGCCTGGAGCCAGTCCATGGGGGATGTAACTGGTTGCTCAGTATGCACCTCTGCAGTGTTGCAGGAATTCATAAGGGCCGAAAGATGTGAAAACAGCATGAACAGAAGGCCAGGTCAAGTGTGTGTGTTCTCTCCTGGGTTTGCTATCTCTCATGGGGGTACGGTTTCATTTGTGGCTGTGAATAATGCAGCCTGGTTCCCTCGCTTTGCCAAAGGTCTCTCGATGGGGCATGCCTTGAGATAAGGTCTACACGCATTTACATTCATAGCACTGCCTGCTTTATATACGTGACTAGACACACTGGAAGAGGATAAGAATGAAAAAGACATGAAGACTGGAAATGTCCCGGTGGCCCCTAAGTGTTGATATGTTTCTGCGGCAGTGTTATCTCATATGTAACCAGCTGGCGAAGAAAAAACACTCAACTTGTCTTTTCAAATAAAGGAAAAGGACAAAATGCCTTTGAGGCTGAATCACATTTTGCCATTGCTTCCATCTGTGACGTCTCTGTATGGACAGGCTGAGGAAATCATGCAAATCACTGTGTCTGTTGCTGAAGTTGTGATAAATTACTGAATCTGAATGGGCCATAATTATGACTATCCTAATTAAATCAGTCATTTGAGCACAACTTTTAGTCATTATTTTGGAACACCATTGAAAATTACATAATTAAAGATGATATGACAAGAGGAATAAAACTTAATTTTTCTTTTTTACTTTGACTTCTACAGTAGAAAACCATATTACTGCAGACCTAGAGATAAAGATACTCACTTTTTGCGGTTATCAAAGAATTCTGAAATAAACTTGTGGGAGCACTACATCACTTTATCTCCCGAGTGTATGATAGCATGCAACTAACCCCGAGTCTGACCCTACTGCCAGCACCACATAATGCCGAATAACTTTAGGGCAGAACGGGATAATGATGAATTAGGTGAGGAGCGACAGAATCAGGGTTTCATCCAAAGTGTGCCACTGTGATAACAACCCCCATAAAACACATCACAATACCTCATCTTTGCAATTGTTACTATAAAAACAAGCAGAGGGTTCATGCTGCATGGAAGGTTTTCAAATTTTTACTTTTAATTTGCAGTAGCTAATTTTATTTCATGAGTTGAAGTACAAAATTGCTATTGGTGTGACCTGGTGATTAACATGCATTACATGCTAGTTTCTGTACTGTGCAAAAGTCTTGACCTACCCCTCATTTCTTTATATTTAGCTTCCAAGGAGCCAGACTTTCTTTGTCAAGTTTTCCTTTAGACATTGACTGACTGATTTTTCACTCATTTTCAGTCCAGTCCTTGTACCTGATTATTTTCAAAGGAGTGTTTTTTTTTGTTTGTTAATCCATTTGAACACTGACAACAAGGTGATTCCCAAAGAGTTGATAGCCAAAAACTTGCCAAAAAAAATGTTTGAGGAAATCAGTCAAGTGGAAGATAAAAGAAGTGGCAGGCCCCAAAACTACCTGCAGCAGCGGCTCTGTCATGATTTGGTGCTACATTTCAACCTGTGGTGTTGGAGATCTTGCCAAAATTGATGGAATTATGAACACAGTAAAGTGCCCTCAGATTTTGATCCACCACGCAATACCATCCTTAAAGCATCTGATTGGCAGCAGCTTCATTTTTTGGCATAACAATGACCCCAAACACACTGCAAATACAATAAAATATACCTGGATAGAAACACACAATGGAACACTATCGGCCATGGAGTGGCCTCCTCACAGCCCGGCCCTCAATATTACTGAAGCAGCGTGGGATCATCTCGATGGAACAAAACTCTATTTTTGCCTTATATACTGTATTTACGCGTGTGTTTGCTAATGTTTCACCCATTTCTCATTTCCTAGCAAATTATAAAGAAATGAAGGGTGGCTTAAGACTTTTGCACTGTAATGTCCATCCAGCTGAACGTGGGTTGCTAGTGAGCGAAATATCTTTTTGCTGTCCAACAGCAAAAGCAGTGAATTACAGAACACTAAGTGACTGCACAATACTCTCCAACCCTGTTGTAGCAAGATAAAAATCAATTACTGACCGACAGCTAACCCTTGTAGACATCAAACACACCTTGGCGTGCCACGCACTTCACATCAGTATTTTAATTACCTTAACTAGAAACTATAGCAGCGTGTCCTGCTAGGTACACTCATATTTATAATGAGTGCTATTAGACAACTGCATAACAGTTAACACTGTGGTTCCTTATTTTAATTTAATGACTATTTTTGATGATATACAAGTAATATTGGCTAATATTGGCTGATTGATCATATCTGGACAACAAATAAAAAGATTTTTTGTCTCCTTTGTTTTGCAGTGCAAAACCATTTTATTGTCAGATGTTTTTGCCAGTTTATGGGATCATTAATGCACTACATCCATCAGGTGAAATATTGTCTTTAAATGATGCTCTTAACTACAAAATGACAGACGTTCAGTTTGTCAGTTGTAAAATTCCTATGCCCGCAGCTGCATCCTGAACTCAGATTTCTTTACGTTTGAAATACTGGCTCATAAAATGACTGATTCAAGCTGAAATCTGCTCTTATATCACGCAATCCTTATCTTATCTTTGAAATCTATTCCAATCGACAAGTCTAACCTGGGTCTGCCTTGACACTGATGAACAGTCAGGTAAGGACCGGGACCATCGGAGCCCTGCAGGGAGGCAGGAGGGGGAGCGTTTTATCTGAAAAAGATTACTGAAGGCAGCCATGGCCTCTCTCCTCAACTGCCAGGGTGCCCTCGCTTTGATCCTAACTCCTTCTGAATGGTAATCACCTGAGAAAAGGTCCCAATTATCTCTCTGAAACTCTCAGAGGTACAGTGTCCCTGTCGCTCTCCCCACAGCCTTGGATTAGACACAGAGCTACAGACAGGGACAGACGGCATTACATACTGTATTACCAAGTAATAACACAGAAGTGTGTTTAGAAGGGAGATTTTTCCAGGATACTTAGGAAGAGCTTTCCAAAACCCCTTAAACATGTCTTATTTACATGTTTTCACTTGTTAGCCAGTGAACTACCCAAGGAGACACTGGAAAATCATCATGATATCATTCCTAAATGTGAATCCTTAGAAACATTAACATAATTTTTAGAAAAAATGAACTCACTTGCAAACATACCCTTGTTTCCTCAGTTCCAGTCTTCAACTGGACTAGCACGCTGTGTTCTGTTTACTCTGAAGGCAGGTGAAATATACTCTGCCTGGCCTAACCAGGAAATTACATGTTGTTCTCAAATACAAATCATGTCATCAAAGCACAGTGGTTGAAAGCAAAGGCATGGCCAAGCTGATGGGTCTGAGCGTGGGTCAGCAGGTGGTTATGTCAGCAGGGGCTGGAAATATATATACATAAAATGCAACATCTAATTTTGCAGAGGATGTCTGTAGATGGTGTCAGCGATAGGGATGTAGAGAACTGTTGATTGAGATAAAAAACCCTCCCTTACCTTTGAGGGCTGGCTGATTATGATTGGGTAGCATATCAGAGAAGCAACAGAGAGTAAAATAGATGGGTGGAAGGAGAGATGGGTAGATAAATTGGCATGGCTGGGTAGGTGTGCAGACATTAGATGGATGGTGTGTGGGCATGGATATAGCTGGGCAGTCACACTTTACATAACAGTAGCTTTTCACTGCAGGATCTCAGGAAGAGATAAAAACACAATTCCAGTGGGCAAGGAGCTGTGTGATCGGCCGGGTGTTTCGCCGTCGATAAACTGTTTTCCAGACAAAAACATTACAAATCTCTGCACAGCCAAAGGCCTCGGAAATATTCAGAATTTCACTGCACCATTGCCTGGTACATCGGGAACAAGGCTTTTCCCTGAGTCACTTTTCGTAATGTGATTTTCGCCCTTGAAAATGTAATCACACCCTTAAAATAAGGCTCATCGTACACTAATCCCCTCCAGTGTGCCTAAGTGCTCCGATGAGATAAAAAAAACAAACAAAAAAACCCCACTGAATTACTCATCTTTTTTTTTAATGACCGTGTTAATTGTCCTGGCTTTTAAAACAGTATCACGATAATCCTAACTAAGCTGTAATGTATCATCATTTTCAAAGAAATACATGAATAAATAAATAAACAAACAAACAAACTTTTGCTACTCTTAAGTGAGCAGTGTCTGAACGCTCGGCCCCAACTTGGAGTCCAAAATATGATAAATGATTCACAAAATGTTAAACTTAGCACCCTGAACTGGGAACTTCATTTCTTACAGCACAGTTGAATTTTGATATGAACATATACCTGCCATTTTTATGGTAATGCATACTATGTATCTATAAAAAATTCCACCTTAATAATAATAATAATAAAAGATATGATGGTTTTGCAAAAAGTGCTCAAACTTATGTTTCCCTGCCTTTACAGTCCATCTACCTGCTGAGATAAATTGTGGTCCCCGTGTACCTGATGGGCTGTTGATATTTGTACTATCTTCAAGTGCAGCATCCTGACAATATGAAAGCTGCAGTGTCAAATAAACATTTTGGGATGCATCATCTGTGAAATTCAGGTTGATAATGATGAGACTTTACTGATAAATAATTTGATTTGTTTTTTTTTATTAGTTGTGATTTCTGGGACACAAAAGTGATAGTAAGCCGATATTAAGCAATAAGGCAAATATTGCAAATATAACTGGCAAACACATTTGGTCTCTACAAGACGCTGAGGATAATTTTGACTAAACTGTAATTTTAGGATTTTCTTTTGCTTTATAATAATTGAGTTTCTTCTATTGGACCAACACTGCCCATATTTCTGAACTAGGGAAATGTTGCTTAGTTTCATTTGTTTGTAGCTTGCAGCTGAAAGTAAATGCCCTAAATTTACAGTTGAATCTGCTCTTTAAACTCAAATGTAAATTACACCAGGAAGAGCTGAATATTAGAAACCATCATAAGGAACCACCAACAACGTATTTCTGGACCTGAAGATAACTTACAGTTGAAGACTGTTTACAGTGTATAGATAGTTATTCAGAGACCTTGCAGTTCAGGACTAATATCAGTATGAATGGCTGGGGGACTGTATCAGCAACATTTGCAGCTGATTTTACCACACGCATGTATTTATGAATGTCTTGATAGGGCTGTGTTTGGTGCACAGAAAACTCCTAGCAATATACAAATAATTTCATGATTTTTTGTAAAACATCCCTTAATCTTGTGCAGACTTCTCAAAAACCGTTGAATGAATGAAAAATGGATACAATATACGAGATATCATTTAAGTTCATTTGTAGAGTAGGTGGAGAGATGAGAGTGAAAACATTTCAGCCTGTGGCCAAATTAGTCACGGTAACACAATTTTGTATTCAAAGTTGTAGTGAATGAAGTGTCAACAAATGAGTATGATCATAGAGAAATCATAGAGATAAATCATTATTAAGGCAACCTTATGCATTGAGCAGATTTTCTGATCATGACTTATCGTAGATATTAGTTTGCAACAACTCCCAGTTTACAAGATGTTGTTTACTGGTCAGTGTTTAAATAAAGTCATACTAAGTTGCATAGTACAAACGTAAACATGCATGGTTTTACATGTACTTAAAATCACTGGTGCTCTCATAGGCATCCCAACTGTGTATAAGAGACCAAATTTTAAGAGGTCCTTCTATAGTAACAACGTAACTCAAAGTACAGTACATGTTTTTTTATTAATCTTTAAGTTTTTAATTTTTAATTTTATTTTTTAAAAAAAGCATAGACAAAAGTAAACTCATTGAGGAAAAAACAACTCTTTATACAACACATAAATACAGCAATATTATAGCAGTGATGCAATTAGACCATCCTTTTGCTGGCAATACTCTGGATATTAAGCAACATAAGTGCTAGAGAGTGTATAGGTGCGAGAGATAGATGTCTGTCATTGATATAATGAACTGTCGGTTTGCCTTAAACATTCTGCAGTCATCGTCTTATGGGGTGGGCGGGTTCCCTGCGGAGGACGAGTGATGGTGCACAATCTGCATAGCTGGCAGCGCTGGCCTTGTTAGCTGTACCTGACGCCTCGGCTCCTCTATTGTAATTCCTCTCCCCTCAGATCAGCTCTTCTCTCCTGTGATTACACCGAGGGCGCATAAGAATCCTTGGGTTCTTATTTACATGCCCATGATCATAAAGGCAAATAAAATATTCACAAAACACTCAGTGATCTTATGTTTATGTATAGAGCATACAGAGGATCTCATATGCAGCAGGTTTATATGTATGCATTTTTGGGTAGCATAAATCCACCGTATACATTTTCACACATTCATGCAACACACACCGAGCGACACACACACACACACACACACACACACACACACACACACACACACACACACACACACACACACAGTACTGTATTGCATTTTTTTTCTTTTCTTTTGACTCCTGGATGCTCTTTTGTTTCGATTATGGTATTGATTTTAAAGTGTTGAAATACTGTGGGGAATCACAGTTTCAGATTCCTGTGTTTGTTACTTTTCCAACAGACAGATACACGTGTTCTTGGTGCACCAGGTTGCTGCTCTGTTATGCCTCTATTTGGCTGAACCCAGCTGTCTGAAACAGGGCGCCCTGCCAAAGCACACCTGCCCTCTGAACCCCTGGACAACAAGGCTAGCACCAATCACAGTCCCTCAATGCATCATTAGTAAATGGAGTGACCTTTACATCAAAATACAAACAACAACTTATTCAGGTCAAGTCCCCTTAAAGGCGTCTGCACTGCGTTGAATTAAAAGCAGTGACAGGATGATGGATAATCCACATAAGCAAGCTGGCCCAGACTTAGTCTGCTAACCAGTGCTCCTTGCCTCTGGATAGAGGTAGACTGCTGGCACGGAGATGCCCTATTTATGCAGGAAATAGTGGAAGGAGAGTGAACAGAAGCAAAAAGAGAAGGCCTGGTTTTGACCACCTTGATAGCACTGGAAGCTGGGAAGGGTAGATATTAAAATGAAGAGTACAGTAGGCTCTGGTTTTAATAGAGATTTACCACCCGTGTAGAGCACCTGAGCCCCTCCAACAGCCCCAAATGAGCCTCTCTAATTGGACTGATTTGGCTGACCAGTGCAGCCTCTGCCAGTCTACAGCCCTGGAGGAAAGAGAAGAAAAGGGGTAAGGAGGAAAGAGGAGGAGGAGATGGTGAGTACGGAGGGAGAGGAGGAGCAGGAGATGCTGTCTGGTTGCAAATGAGCTCAAGTTGCAAGAGCCGTTAGCCACCATGTTAAACTGTTCTTCTTATCTTAACTCCAGGAAATGGATCACTAAATTCCTTTGTTTAAATTGGATTCTAGGGGAAGAAATCATTACATGAGAAATGTCTCTCAACAACACTGCTGCTTTATCCTTAAGTCCTAACGTGGCGCAGAACTTATCTCCACAAGTGCTGTTTTCCGGCTTTGAAAACCTGTTGAGAGGCACTGATGCTTTGAAAGAGAGTTGATTCGGCGCTGCAGTGCAGCTATTTGAACATTTCATTTCCCTGTTTAACAAAGGTAAAAATCATAACATTACATTTTGAAACTGTCAAAATGGAGATTCTTTGTTCTTGTGAGAAATATTACATCATGTTTCATCATGTTTTAGTTTTTCAGTTATATTGTTTTTGCAAGTCAAACTAAATGACCGAGTATCTCAATGAACCTATTGTGTCTAAAAAAAAGCACTGCTCATACTGAGACCAGGATATTAGTAAATCACAGTTATGAAGCATTTAGATTACAGTAGGTAATCCATCAGCTGAATGATGGGTGACCAGATACCAGGTATATGAAATACAGTATACAATTTTCTATACTCACTACATTGCCAAAGGTATTCACTCACTCATCCAAATCATTGAATTCAGGTGTCCCAGTCACTTCCATTGCCACAGGTGTATAAACCAAGCACCTAGGCATGCAGACTGCTGATACAAACATTAGTGAAAGAATGGGTCCCTCTCAGGAGCTCAGTGAATTCCAGCGTGGTACCGTGATAGGATGCCACCTGTGCAACAAGTCCGGTCATGAAATTTCCTCACTATTAAATAGTCCACAGTCAGCTGTTAGTGGGATTATAACAAAGTGGAAGTGATTGGGAATGACAGTAACTCAGCCATGAAGTGTTAGGCCACATAAAATCACAGAGTGGGGTCAGTGGATGCTGAGGTGCACAGAGCGCAGAGGTCACCAACTTCCTGCAGAGTCAATCACTACAGACCTCCAAACTTCATGTGGCCTTCAGATCAGCTCAAGAACAGTGTGTAGAGAGTTCATGGAATGGGTTTCTATGGTCGAGCAGCACAGTGCAAGGGGTCTGATGCAGTGGTGTAAAGCACGCCACCACTGGACTCTAGAGCTGTGGAGATGTGTTCTCTGGAGTGACAAATCATGTTTTTCTGGAAATCCGATGGATGAGCCTGGGTTTGGCGGTTTCCAGGAGAACATTGCCTGTCTGACTGCATTGTGCCAAGTGTAATGTTTGTTGGAGGGGGGATTATGGTGTGGGGTTGTTTTTCAGGAGTTGGGCTCAGCCTCTTAGTTCCAGTGAAAGGAAGTCTTAATTCTTGGACAATTTCAGGCTCCCAACTTTGTGGAAACAGTTTGGGGATGGCCCCTTCCTGTTCCAACATGACTGAGCACCAGTGCACAAAGCAGGTCCATAAAGACATGGATGAGTGAGTTTGGTGTGGAAGAACTTGACTGGCCTGCACAGAGTCCTGACCTCAACCTGAGAGAACACCTTTGGGATGAATTAGAGCGGAGACTGTGAGCCAGGCCTTCTCATTCAACATCAGTGTCTGACCTCACAAATGTGCTTCTGGAAGAATGGTCAGCTATTCCCATAAATACTCCTAAACCTTGTGGAAAGCCTTCCCAGAAGAGTTGAAGCTGTTACAGCTGCAAAGAGTGGGCCAGCATTATATTAAACCCTATGGATTAAGAATGGGATGCCACTCAAGTTCATATGTATGTGAAGGCAGGCAAAAGAATACTTTTGACAACATAGTGTATGTGAATCTTCATATATGCATGTGAAGGTACAGTGAAAACTAAATAAATCATCAAATCATTGTCCCTAATCTGCACAATGGGTGGCAAATATTTGCAGAAGAAATTTCTTGATGCGTCGTTTCTTAGCGGGAACAAAGGAATATGGCCTCCTCTCAGTTCGGGACAAACACTGCTGGAGAACGGAGACAAAGAGATACTTAAGGGGGATATCGTCACCTCTCTGCATAGACTCCCTAATTGATACATGGGGACTGGCATAAAGGACAGAGCACAATGGTTTGTATCTTGAACAGGAGATTCAGAGAGGCAGCTGGTAGGCAGGTGAGTAACAGGTTAGTCTTTTTCTTGTAGGAGCAGTGACTGGTTGGATGGCTCAGGTAAGAGTAACTGCAAGTCTCCATTAAACTCCTAAGGGGTACGGGAATCTGGGAACACAGGGTTATCACAATGACGTTGGACAGGTAACTGGAAACCAAATAAGAAAGCAAAGTCAGAGAGCAAAGGAACCAGTTCAAAGACATGGGAGGCCTAATTACCACCATAGCAGCAAGAACAATCTGGTGGAGAGTGGCTGCACCAGTCAGTCCTTAAATACCATGAGCCAGTGAGTTAATGCAGAACAGGTGTGAGGAGAAAGCCCGGGAAAGAGAAACCCCGCCTACAGGTGGTGCCAGCAAAAGAACACCAACCCACAACTCCACCTGAGAATGAGAGAGAGACTATAGAGAGAAAAGAGAAAAAGGAGGGAGGAAAAAATGAGAAAACCCCAGGCCTACCAAGACCATAACAACCAGCTCAGAATATGCAAGCTGGGCCTCAATACTGACTCTGACTCACTGAACAGTTTTCCTCTCATTTCTCACCTTCTATGTATGAGTGTTGCAATATGGTGCGCTAAATATGGTGCGCTAAATAAAATGTAATAAGCTTTAATTAAAGCAGCACAACTTTCAATCAACCAAACTGTCAATGCCAGTGTGTGATATATTACCATGTATGCGTCCAAAGCCAAAACCTCCCCCTTTTTTACAAAGGGGATCTATTATGCTAATATCCAACTCCAACTCTAACAAAGTACCTTTGCACAATTGACAGTTTAAAATAATCCTTTTTCATTTATACTGGGTCTTGGTGCAGACCCACAGTTCATTGTCTGTCTGAACCAAGCCATTGTAGCGCCCTTCCCTTTCCATTTAAGACCGTTTTTTTTCTGATTGATGCAACCAAAAAATAAGAATCTGTAACTTCATAATATGTGACATATAATGACAATAAAGCTATTCTGATTCTGAGAACAAAAGGTGATTGGTGCTTCTATGCTCCAAACCAGAGCTGTGTGCCCGGGATTACCATATTTAGGATCAGTATGACATTATGCAGACCTGCAATTACAAAAACCTTAAATGGAGGTATTATATATATATATATATATATATATATATATATATATATATATATATATATATATATATATATATATATATATATATATATGCCATGATCATTATAGTATGATGATGTTATGATACATTATAATCTGACAATCCATTCTGTATTATGATATTCAATTCCCTTCAGTGCTTAACTGAACTGTCAAATGTACGAATATGTACTATTGTGGGATCTGTATAAAATATTTGTACCCGCCATACAGACTTTGGCACACACAGTGCTACGGTGGCCCTGACAGTTCAAACGCACTGTAACTTAAGAAAATGCCAGCAAATAGAAAAAAAACCCTGCAAAAGCAGACAAAACACTATGGAAATAGAAAAAAACACACAATGGAAGTTGAATAAAACATGATGGAAGTAGAAAAAAAATCTCACAAAACACTGCAAAAGCATTTTTGGGGAGACATCAACATAACGGAACAGAAGAGACAGAAACAAAAACATGAATCAGAAGATTCTGATGTAAGATAATGTGTATTTAAATCTCATGATTCATATAATACTGTAGATACATGCTTGCCATTAGTGACTTACTGTTAGCTTGTCACTTCTGCAACTGTTCCCTCACATTATTGTCTCCCCAAAGACACTTCTGTTGTGTTTTGCAGGTTTTGTTTTGTTTTTGTGTTTTTGTTGTTTTTGTGAGCTTTTTCTGTTTCTTTGTGTTTTATCCAGCTTCTATTTTGTGTGTTTTTGCAGCATTTTCCTATTTGCTGGTGTTTTTTTAAAGTTGAAGTGCATTTGACCTTTCAGGGTCACCATACAGTGCCCCAGGCAATGTTCATGCAAAGTTTCATCAAGATCAGTCCACTGGTCTAGGAGGAGATAGGGAACAAACATGCATAAATATGCTACAATCATTATAGTTTGATGGTGATACAGTATTATTTAAAACTTTATATGGCCATAGAACTGTAGCATCACATATAAGAGAAATGAAAGAAAACAGTGAAAGGCTCACTTTGATGTAATGTCTTTACTAGCTTTCTTCATACATAAATAGAATTCTTGTACTTTTTACTCTTTTCTTAGACCTAAATGAATCAAAAATTACATTGATCCATTTCAGGATGTTAATGATGGTAACAAAAAATGTGCTGCAACCATTTCTTGTGGAATTAATGTAGATTGGTTAAACACGTTTGAGAGCCAGAAGGTATCATTTAATCCTGCCACAGTGACCAACATGTCCTCCAATCTGAACGATGATAGTCATTTTTTCCAAAGCATTTGTTCCATATGAGCGTTTCCAAAATGAATGCTCCTACATGTGGCTTCACGAGCCATGTCAGCACGTAAAGTAGCTGGAACACAGGAATTAGAGCAGGTCACCTACTAATCGGCAGGTTGGTGGTTCAATCCCTGGCTGCTCCAGTCTGCATGCCAAAGTATCCTTGGGCGTAAGTATTGGTCGTAACACGTGCCTGCAAAAACGAACAAGGCTGTATATAAAATAAAAAGAATTAAAGCTTGATCTGATCTGTGCTTTAGTATAATCACCAAGAGTATGTAGTATTGTAAGGAGAGTTGTCCAAAGCTTTACAGCATTTGGTCAAGTCACTGCACAGTTGTGCAGTGGAGTTAAAGTGCATCATCACTGGTGAGTGGATAGACTGGAAATAAGCTGTTACAACAAAGTGTTACTAGAATTTTTCTCAATGGGAAGTGGATTCCGTCAGTTCAGTGTTTAAGCTCTGGGAGGAAGAACAACAGAAGGGGTTAATGTAATCCATTACATTGGTGGGGGCCTCTAATAACTGGTCTCTCTCTGCGTCTCCATTGGCCCGCGGAGTTTCCATTGTGCTGGTCGGTGCAGGTGTGGGACATGCTTTGTTGATCATAATCCCCCCCGGCAAGGGGAGGAGCCTTTGAGTGTGTTTGACGTACCCCACCGGCAGGCCCTTTGCTCCTCGGCCGCCGAGCAGCCACCGTCTCCAGCGGCCACTCATGGGATCCGACAGGCGGAAAAATAATGAACAACGTCTCAACCCGGAGCTGACCTGGCTCCAATTCACCAGCTCCACACGAGGGGTAAACGAACCACTTAATTGAGCCTTCCAGGATCAAATCATACCCAGGACCCCCCAAGCCACCCTACTATATCAACCCTCCCCACCTTCCCACTTCAAACTCCTTAGCATACACAGCCCACGGAGATATTTTTCTACATATGCCAAAACTTATGCTACTGTACAGTTTTTTATATTATATATATAAAATAGAAGTTAACAGACAGGTGTCCACATTTGATATACTGTAATTTGTAATTTAAAATTTTCTCAGTTTCTGCGTGAATATGACCAAAAATATCCTTAAACAGTCCCAAAATCAAGTAAGAAGACCTGTTTAACCACCTGCAGGAAACCCCCACTGGTGCCTCTATCTGCAGTTGCTAAAGTCAATTCAGAAAGCTACCTGAGTAATATCTTGTGATTTTTTTTTTTTTACTTTAATTAACCTTATTCCATCTGTAAACAAAAGTGTTGGTAATATTGTAGCTTTGCCCTGTTCTTGGCACAGCTGAATCAGATTCTTATCATACTTTTTGGATAATTTTTTAATAAAATAAATAAATGACCAAGTATAACATTTAATGTTACTTGTTAAATTGGTTATCTTTCTCCACAGCACTGTGTTAAAATCAGGTAATGTCTTAGATATAACAATGAAGAAAATTCTAAAGGGTTCACGAACGTTTAAGCACCACAGCACGGGGGAACGAAATGAACAGCTGCCTCTATAACTGTGTGCAATTACTGATGCTTCACCAAAGTTGTTTGACCTTTACATCATACTGAAGATAAGCATTAGGGTCAAATTGGGTACACAGTACAAAACATTTGCACTAATAGAATGAAACACTTGTGATTTTCAGATTAGGAGAAAGTCAGTTTTGTTTTTGTGGATCACGTCAGGACACTGACATTCCTGCGTCCTGAAATGAGCCACCTGCCCGACAGAACATCACTCTGCCGTGCTTATTTAACATCACGGTCAGGGATCCTTGATGAAGTTGATCTCCGGCCCTTCATGTGAAACATGCTGACAAGACTGAACAGTTTCTTTCTGTGCTCCCTCCAAGATGTTTCTCATTAGCGAGGCGTCGCCTCTTCCCCGTCCATTATCAGGAGAATAATTTGGGTTGGGGGGTCTTGTGGGGTCATTTCAGGGCACGAATTCAGCCTACACTGTACAGTCACTGATCAAAATAGCACCAGCAGTCCAGTATTTAACCTGCTTCCCAGCTGGCCCAACAATGCTGCTTTTCAAATGTCACCCAGTAGAGCTGCGCGAATGCCAAATTAGGACGGGGTGCCCGATGTTCCAGGCGCAAAAGAAGGTGATCAAACAGAGCCTGGGTCAGTGGATCCTCTCTAATTGAAAAGCTCACACTTGGCAGCAGGAGTGCTCATTCATGGACAGCACTGGAGAAGTCTGCCAGGATGGAAAAGCTTTGGAGCCACCTATTCAATCTATATTGACATCTACAGTCAGATCTAGGTCATTGGATTGTAACTCAGGAGTCATCACATCATTAGAGAAGAAACACATTTGAGATGATCGGGGGCATAAATTATGTGTTAACTGATCCATCCTTCTACAAAGTCGTATTCGTGAAAAGCTAAATTTATAGGGCTTAATTAGTAGGTCAGAGTATTATTAATTAAGGGTCACATTAGTGCATGACATAAGGTGAAATACTTTCAACAATGTTTTATTATTATGACGATACTTTTTTCCCTTTGATTATGTTTGGATACTCTAAAAATAGAAACGATACAACTCAAAAACAATCCTGCTCACACCCACACCACCACCCCACCCCCTGCGCAGCAGTTTCCAATGATTCTCGTAACACTGAGGGCCAAAAAAAGTCACAAATCCAAGATAATAAGAAAGTACAGTCATGTCAATTTCACGGAACAGTGCTTAAGTACCTGGACACATGCATGGTGTGAATTATAAACAGTGAAAACTAAATAAATCATCAAATCATTGTCCCTAATCTGCACAATGGGTGGCAAATATTTGCAGAAGAAATTTCTCGATGCGTCGTTTCTTAGCGGGAACAAAGGAATATGGCCTCCTCTCAGGTTCGGGACAAACACTGCTGGAGAATGGAGACAAAGAGATACTTAAGGGGGATATCTTCATCTCTCTGCAGAGAGTCCCTAATTGATACATGGGGACTGGCATAAAGGACAGAGCACAATGGCTCTATTGTTTCACGTGTTCTTTCTGTATGAAGTCGTACTGCAAACTGCTGTGTCTTTGGACTAGCTCCAAACTTAAGCTTTCTTCCTTAATGTTTTCTAAAACTGATCGCGGCACAGCTCGACTCTGCCTGTAGCAGTGGCGAACATATTGGAATCAGGTGTGAAAATATCATTCTGCTGTTCACTTTGAAGTCCTAAATGTTGACAATATGGCACGAAAAAGGAAACGTTCCATCAAAGTAGCACACAGAACAGACTGTAAATTTAAAACAAAGATAGTTTCTTTGTATCATGAGGGTACACTTTTAATCTCTTTGTAATGCTGTACAGAAATATTGACAGAACATTAATTAAAAAAAAAAAAACATACCTCAGAAACATATATTGGAAGAGTTATGGGGAGAGTTTTCTTCAGAGAAATGTTTTATCTAACTTCTTACTGGAAACTTAACTCTCCACATGTAATATGATTTTTGCCTCGTTGAATCTCAGCTGACACTTTAGCCTTGTCAACAATTCACTGGACGTCTGTTATTGGAAGTTGGCTCAGTTTTCCTTATAATTAGCACAAAACTGCATAGCTCTTTCTGGGAACATTCCTGAATTCTAAGGAATCTCTGTGCATTCTTGTGAATTTTCCTTATCCTTATAAATTATTTTTGCTTGGTGCAATTTTAACCTGCCAGTTTGAAGGTGGACCAGTGCAAACAGGAGTTTTTCTACTTTCTATTAAGTATGTGGCACTAAAATTGTCTTCTGAGGATAAAACCCTCCCACAAACACTGATCTCTGATCTGACAGCAAGAACAGTCGACTAAACAGACTAAAAGAGTGAGATGTGAACTCTGATTTTAAATCACTGCACCCAAGTAAAATTGCTTTTAAGCAGCCAGCAGTGCAGCGTCTTGTTATAGGGAGAATAAAATGAGGAACTATAAAGTCTGAGTATGTGCAGAATATTTATAAAAGCTGGAAAAAAGACCCACACAATAAAAATAAAATGTAAATAACAGGTGAACATGACAAACTAAAAAAAAAAATGTTCACAGTATTTTTTAAGCAAATTGTTTGACTTTACAACTGATTATGAGATCAAAGTGAATTTATGGAGAACAAATTTAAATACAATGAAGACCTGAATGTACCTCATGCCCCATTTTAACAGGATGCATGACAATACAGTAGAGAGCACATAACATTTAGTTTGTGATAGCAGGTGAATCTGCCTACATGCTGTAAATAATGTATAAAGACAAAAGACAGCAGGAGATACAAAAGCCGTTCAATGACTGTCACATTGAATCCTGAGTGAAACCGTGATGTAGGATATATCTTTTAATGGACACATCTGGGTTTCGTAAGCTAATATTCTGCTTTGACCAAACTATGTTCATACAACAGTAGAAAAAAATGCCTATTTGCATAAATAGCATAAATAATTACCAACTACTTTGATAATTTACAAAAAATACATATTTATAAAGTACATGTGTATTTAAATGAGCCTTAGTGTTGTGGTTTTAGTCAGTACGGAGATGCGAAAAGTAAGACGAGCCCTGTTTAAGTTTAAATGTCTGTTTTATCGGTTATTGTGTGTCATAGAATCGATAGTATCGGGCACGTTCATGCCATATGATTGTTGTTCTGAGGTAATGGCGGTCTCACAAAGGCAGCTTTGGCAGACTTGGGTTGATTGCAAATCAACTATTCCAACATACGCGATCTGCTATGTGAATTTGGTTGCTCCACAGAAAAATGGGGCCACGTTTGGCAAATGCACATTTACATTTTGGACATGACAGAGTGGTGTCGTATAAAAGCAAAAGCAACATATTCAAATTATTAGAAAAATAAAAAAGCGTTTTCAGTGGTGGCTATTTTTTCTTTTTCTTTTTTTTCACCACCGAGAGCAAAGACGAGCTTTCATATAGTAATAGAGAAAAAAAAAAGGATAAGTACTTAATTTTTGTAACACTTTCTGGCTGATAGTTTCCACAGTTTGGATTAAGTTAAATTAACCAAAATTTTTTTTCTTCTTTAATCTCTCTGGTATGCTGATCAGTGAAGGAAATGCTGTGCTTTTGATGTGGTGGACCGAGTGATGCTGCAACCCAGCCTGTACTTAGATCTCACTGCAGAAATAAATGCATGTAAGCATGTGTTCGAGTCATACAGCAAAAATAAGTCCCTACAGCAGTGTGATGTTGTGGTTAAGCAGTTCCTATAGCTCAGTCCCTTCCCTGGGATATATCAGGCTGTTGACACTGAAACTGTTATAGAAGTGACTGTTAAACTGTCCACTCTGCCCACTGCCAAACGTGTTGTAGTACACTCCACGGTTGAAATGCAAGCTCTCGCTGTGCTCTGATGACCCCGCGTCCTGCCCGCTGTGGTTTGGGTGGTATGGGCTCAGGGCAGTTATGTTCCTGTTCGAGAGCTCGTTCACCAGTCCAAGGGACCCCTGTCGGCTGGGGGTCCCTGAGCTGAGCGTGGACATGTTGCTGTAAAAATTATTAAAACAAGGAGCAGAGGAGGCCAGTCCAGGTGGCGATGCAGACGAGAGAACTTTTGTGGTTCTCGTTCATCACTTCCATCTCTGGGGAGGAAGGCCCCAGGAGCTGAGGACTGTCTGAGGGCTTCAGTGAGGCAGCCGCTGCCGGCCTACCATCCTCAACCTTTGTGGCGCCCGCCGCCGCTCCTCCTGCGCTGCTTTGATCTGACCGTCTTTTCCTTTTCCTGCGGAAATTTCCGTTGTCAAACATCTTCTCGCAGTTTGGATCCAACGTCCAGTAGTTTCCTTTTCCTGTAGGTGCAAAAGGAGAAGCACATTGCAGCTGAATGACTTCAGTTTTGGATCATCAAGACTTTACCTGATCATAATTTGACTGATTTTTAGTGACTAAATTAAACCCTCATTTCCTTTCTGTTGCTTTAAATGTCAGGATTGACCGTACAAATCAAAGCAATGTGAGGAGGCGTCTGTCCCACACATGCTAAAATCCCAATATACTTCAATCTTAGTGTCCTGTTATCTGCACTTCTGGACTCTTGGCAGATCTCTTGGCACCTCTTCCTGAGCTGACTGTCTTTCTAGTCTAGACTAAAGTACAGGTTAGAATGAAAAACAACATTCCAGTCATACTGTACAATACAAGCACTACTTTAAAGAGAAAAATACTGTAATGAACTACTCGAGTTAGTGGAGATAAAAATAAACTGTACTATAGGTTGCTCAGTATTTATATCTATGAATATCAGTCTATATAATGTACTACTTGTTTTATATTTCAGTGTCAAAAGCATATGTAAATTACTTTTTGTCAGCAAAACATTAAATATTACGCATAACGGGTAACATGTGTAATTATATTACACATATAACTGAATAGGCGCCAGTGAAAACTATAATAATCCGTTAGAATTTAGATATTTTGTTATTCATATTACAAAGATTTAATTTTTTTAATGTCACATTTTAAGGATTTAGGTGACAATGTCAGGTTATGCGCACCAAAACTCCCATTTAATTATTCACCACTAAGCACTCTCGATGAGTGAACTTTATTTAACTGCCTCGTCATATTTATGGAGCAATAAAGTTTGTTTTTTTGAATCTGACGCGTTCTCGGTACCTGGGTCGTCCTCGTCCCTCGGCACTTTTTTGAAACAGTCGTTGAGAGACAGGTTGTGCCGGATGGAGTTCTGCCAGCCCGCTTTGCTCTTCTTATAGAAGGGAAAATTGTCAGCCACGTACTGATAAATCTGACTCAAGGTCAGCTTCTTCTCGTGCGCGTTCTGGATGGCCATGGCGATCAGCGCCGAGTAGGAGTAAGGCGGACGGACCAGCTTCAGCAGCTCTTCCTGGCTGGCGATGGACAACCAGCCCAGGTCGGGCCCGCCGAATCCAGGTGAGTTGGTTATGAACTGCCGCTGCGAGCCGTAGGAGGGCGGGATAAACGACGGGTTGTTGCCGTGTAGGTATGAAGCGGAGGAGTTGACGCTCGGCCCGTTGAGCCACAGGTAGGGATTTGGAGACGATGCGTAGTCCCCGAGGCCGTAGCTGGCGGGCCTTTGCGCACCTTGGAGGCTCGGGCTGGTGGTACATGCTGCTGAAGTTGTCGCAGTAAACCGCAGCGGCCATATCGGGGGCTTCCTCGGGTGCCTTTGGGTGGGGAGAGAACCGACGGTAGGGGAGGTGTGGTGGTGCTGGTGATGGGACTGAGGGTCGATGGAGTTCATCACTCCCCGCGGGAAATCCTAAAAGAAATGCTGAAGCGATTCAGGTGTCCTCTCCCGGTGGTGTGCAGACAGCAGCAACAAGTGTCAGGGAGGATGGAGGAGTTTGGGGAGTTTTAATAGTATAAACCCTTGACAGCAGCCACATGCAAGCGCTTTTCCCCAACAGCCAATAGACACACACGGTGTGAAACCGGGGGTGTGGTCATGCTCTACCTCATTCATCAGAGAGTGGGTCAGTGGTTCCCGAATGTTTCCCTTCTGAAAGCCTCCCGGAGAGACACAACAGACGCCTGCTGGGTTCATATTTTCTCCGAGGGCTGGAAGCTGTGATCATTTAACCTCAGTCAACAAACAGCAAACGTGACTCAGCCTGCAACGATCACTTTTTAGAAGATGTGATTTCCTGGCCTCCTCACTTAGACCTGCACCAGTCACAGTTTCAGAGGAATTTACTTTTGCAACATGCTACATGCTATTTAGATCGCATTGTAAACGCTGCCTTAATCAGCACCGGAAAGCACAGCTCACTAAAAAATAATTCACAAAATGACATCTGACAAATCAAAACAAAATAAAGTGACAATGTGAATAATACGCCCCTGAATATTTGGCAACAAGGCTCAGTTTTGAATAATGGCTAATGAGAGTAATATTGGTTTACTCCCCCCCCCCCCAGTGCCCCCAGCACAGAGAAAAACCTGACCACAGATCTTTGGGTCAGGAAACCCACCAGCCCCAGCCATCCAGATTTGTGCTATACTACCTGCCACTCAGCAATCCCCATAATGAGCAGATAATGGGAAGATTGGTTTTACGTGATTTTAATGAACAACACTCTTAACAAACAGGAGTGTTGTTAAAGGATTGTGATCATTACGCTCTCTCTGCATCTTTACTTACATTTCCGAATTTAGTTTTAAAAGCATGTGAGATGGAAAACAGATGATAACAAAAAGCAGTATTGCTGAGAGATTATTTCCTTTTGAAATCAGTACATGTCAGAGTTTGCTCTCTTCATCTCAAGTTAATTGTGACGTCTCACTTTCATTCACTCATCTGATGAGAAATTTGGGGATTAGATCGTGGTATGTGAGAAAGGATGTTCTTATACATAAAATTTGTGAAGCTGAAACCTCACCGTTCCCAAAGAGGACTTCCCGTTATTGTTTATGTGCGTCCTAAAGGCTGCAATTAAATTGCACCCATTAATATTGTGAACTGTCAAGAGGTCTCAACTGAAAATTGCTTGGCAGGCCTACTATTATTACCCGTAGGCAAGAAATAACAAATCTGTTTGTTTGAAGCGTTTTCAGAGTTGGTTTTGTGGGTAATTAAGGTGTCTGGAGAACATTCAGTTAATTTCTTTGTATCGTTTCATCAAAGCATTTCCTCTTTTTTCTAGTTTCATTTAAATTGATGTTTTTATTTTTCAAAATAAAAGAGAAGTATGTTATGATTAATAAATAAGTAACAACCCTTTTTCCCTAAAAAAAAATCAAGTTGTGTGATTTTATAGGACTTTGAATCTTGTTTTGTGGCTGTTATCAGACTGACTCTTGCTACTAATAAACTCTTGCTAATATTAATCCAAGTCTCTTTGTGAAAGTTAAAAAGCTGACTTCATTCAGTAGATTAAAAATAAAGCTTAATTAGCTTTCTCTGAGTCAGTAAGGTCTTTTTGTTTGTTTTATTATAATTTGGTATATTACTCTGCAGTCAGATTCCAGTTATCAGATGTTTCAGCTTTAATTAGCCTGAAAAAAAATTAGCCTTTAAAAAGATATTTTTTACTAAAACCTTTTTTTAAAAAATAGCATTAAATCATATTATTTTGAAAGGATTTCTACTTTATGAACACTTCTGCATGATCTCGCTTCAGTCCGTCAAACAGAATTATTTTTTCACACAAAGTTTCACACAAATTTTCCAAAATTCAGCTTAAGTATTTGACACCCATGGAAAGGTTTTGATCAGTTCTGTAAGAAAATTTTTTTTTTCCGATGAATTCAAATAACATGCCATAAAACAGACATTTTTTGTTTACCATATTAAACACCAAGGTGCAGAATATACACCTATAATATACACCACTACATCATTCATATATATATATATATATATATATATATATATATATATATATATATATATATATGAATGATGTAGTGGGAGGACGTGAAGGACCAAAATGATGAAAACACAGCATGGTGGGGGCTTCTTTGAGAATAATGAGATGGCAGATTTTGTGGTGCTTGAGGAGGATTAAGTCCTGATGTTCACAGTGTCACTGATAAGAGGGCTCCACCTACCAACTGCCTGCTTAACTATAACAAAGCAGCACAGCAGCCTGAACTGTAGTGTGAATATAAAGACAACATCTGAATGAGACCCCATTCGTCACCTACTGATTGTGCCTTATTATTAAGACCATTTTTGTGTTGTAATTATTATTTGGACACAGGCACAAACATCATTATCCACATATCGCCGGCTTTGGGTAATAATTTTCTCTGCTGAACACACGGGGAATACTTTTTTTTAAAGGTGGTGTTAAATAATGGTTGTTTTTTAACATTATGATTACAGTCAAACGAAACATCAAGGGAACTAAACTGAACATGGTTTTAAGTTTTTGAAATTAATCAATTTTTCACTTATTTATTTGCTGTTTTATGTATCACTCTATTATTATGTTTCTGTGTTTGTTATTTGTTCTTTGTATCTCATTATATTCTTTAAACTAGTCACATATTTCTTAATGTACCCTCGTCCCCGTAGACCAGGGGTCATGAGCTTGAGATGAACCACATGTCCATCTCCAGTGGCCCTGTATGGCTTTGACAAAAAAAAACAAAAAAAACCTAGATGAATATAATTTAATATCTATTTATTAGATGATGTTGTTGTTGCCGGGTCTGGACTGTTTTTTCTTCCACTATTTTTACTATCGTGGAAACCATCAGGCTGATGCCTGTTTTATACCTAACAGACTGTGTCACCTTTATACTGATTTTTTTTGGTAAGAAATCGCTCAAAATTGTGGCTCTTTTGATTGTCAAGGTTGCCTTAAGCTCCCCTCACACAGGCCTAGAGTCTGGTCAGTGACTCCCTGGCAGCCCAAAATTAAATTCAAATTTTTATTCACTAGGTGGCTAGTGTCAGGGAATATACATTTTTCTCTTGAAATCAGTTCTTCAAACACTTACAGCATAATTAGAAATGTAAAGAGCGTAATAAAATCTCTGTTTGTTACTACAGTCTCCCATTGATAGAAGAATCACTTGTGGACCCATACTGCCACCTTGAGATGCCGTTTTTCTCTGGCAAATATCAAAATATAAGCTCTACTACAACTATTTAGAGTTTGATGTAGGATATAATAGTCACCACAAGATGGAGTGAGCACACTGCTCAATGTGGAGTCTGAAGCAACAGCTCGGAGCATGAGGAGAGTCGCGCTCTGCTGTAAATGCCCTTAAATCAAAGTGCTAAGCTGGTGGCAAACTCTTTAAAATTTTGGCCTACGTGGAAGGTGAAAACTACTGTAGTTTGCAAAAGAAGTTAAAGCATGCTTGGTTCTTCCAGTCCAGAGTCCAGTTTAAGACTAATAATAGCCCAGAGACCCTCCCTCCCCCATGATGTTAAGACAAAACAGTTCACATAAATGTTTCTTTAACCAGAGCTTGTCTGCATTTTTCTGGAACCCCCCGACTGTGTTACATTTCTTCTTGGAGAGGAACTTTCTAATAAAGTGGAGTCAGACCCCTTCTGAGCCCCGCTGTGATTACTTTGGTTGGTATTGACACATTATTTGCCAACACTTCCCTGTTTTGTCTGCATCTGAGACTGAGGTTTTTCTCTAATGCAGCTTTTCCACTGGGATCCAGGCCGCAGAGTAATTGTCCACGCAGCACCAGGAGTCGCTCTGTCTGACTGTAATTCTATAATATCGGGGTTGGCTATGACAATAATCCCAGGGCTCATCACACGTCGCCAAAACTGTTTCACAAACTCAAATGTATGTATGAGAATCTGAGATTGTGGAAAAGGGGAAGACTTGCTGGCTCTGAAGCTGCTGTCAGCAGAGTGTTTTAAAGGAGAAAGCTTTTTGTGAGCTCGCAGCATCGTGGCTTCATGAGTTGTGCTTTTTTAAAGAACCCAAAGGATGGAAAGCAGAAAATGTGGCTCTGTGGCCTAACTGTGGTCATGTGAATGCCTATTTGTTATCTATTAAAATCTTTTCGGAGTAAATTGCCATTTCTGAAAGTATTACATTGTTGCCTCAGCATAGCAGAAAAATTAAGGAAACGAACCAAAGAGGACAAAATATTAAGCACCCAACAACCGAGAAGGAATCATTAGCTGGCCCGGCGTGCTCCCAATGGGCCTCACATCACGCCCATTTCACAGTTTTGTGCCACTTTAATTCAAACATCTTCATTTATGCCATGCGTGTCTGTGGCTGTGTGTTATGAGCGGGATACAAATCTTAACAGAACATAACAGGATGAAGGAAAACACAGAGTCAAAGCATTCAATTGGTAAATCATTAAAGAAATGCTCTGATGAGAGGAAAGCATAAATAGTTTATGACTTCCATGTAGATATCATGTACAGTATGTGAGTCATTGCAGCACAGAACCGTGGCTCATGGCTCTTGCTCTGAATAATACATTTTACATCAACTTGTTTTATATTGTGGTTGTTTAAGAAATACTAAAAAAAGGCTGCACGCAAACACTGAAACATAAACAACTGAAAGGATGACATTTTAATGTTATAGCTGATATGAACGCATGTAATTACAGACAACAGGCAAAAACGGGAACAAGACCACACAGGATTGTTTTGATTGTTTTGTTATATATCTTATTCCGCATGAGAGGGTGAGAGTTTGGAACCGCGACTGATGTTAAGTGTCATTTTTCAGACTGAGGCAAGGATGCAACTTACAGTAGTGGTAGTCGTGTTGCCTCAAAAACACATCACTATTTCATTTTGCTTAAACTTTGTGAAACTGCATGATGGGAGCACAATATGCTCACTCACGCTGGCCGCATGTTCAAAACAGCAAAAGGCGTGAAACCGTGATACATACACATTTACCAGGTTATTTTTACTGCCTAACCAAACTGAATGCAACCTAATACAGTCCTGCGCTAAGTTAAATTATATGAATCTCACCTCTCAGTACCCAAGGGGTACCCACTGATTGAACACTGTTTCCCAGTGTGCAACAGTCTGCATTCATGGATGATGGCAACCAGACATGAGTTTGAATCCTGTCTGGGACCCCTTCATTTTACTTTCCTCATCGACGCTGCTTTTGTTGGTTTAGGGGTTAAAATACATCCTTTCACAACATAAAACATGGATTAAAAGACAAGCCTCTTCCTTTTACAAACATAGACACACACACTGATTAGTGAAGTCCAGTTGTTGCCATCCAGGTGTTTTTGAAACCTGATATGATAAGTCAAGGGTTGGATTTGACTGAGAAACCAAGGGGCACTGCGCACGCAAGTGGTACTTGTGGTGCTGAGGGTACTGCTATACTGGAAGAACCTTTCCTGCAATAATCTTTAAGGTACTTCTACATTCGCTTAATTGTATAGACCAGGAAGCTATATCCATATTTGATATACAGACTGTCAGCAACATATTTCTGTGTATTTCTTTGTTTAAAATTGTTCCAAATCCCAAAGCCTTGTTATCCAGTGTCTCATTGCATCTGTTTGAGACACTCAGGGAGTCCTGCTGAACTCTATTGGACTCCCCTTCTTGTGCCAAAGAGATAAAGTGAAGCTGGTGGGCTGTTACCATCACTGAGTGGCATGTTGGGAGTAAGACAGCACTGGACAAGTGATCCATCCATAGGGATGGAAACTTAGCACATGAAGATTAGGTTTAGAGGCTGAAAATTCCTTTACTTCCCAAAGATGGAGCTGCCGTGATGTGTAAAATTTGTAGGTGGTCTAATGATGAATGGGATTAACTTTAAATGCTTTGCTGTAATAATAGGGGCTAAACATGGAAAATGAATGGACAAGCCACACTCCTGGGTAATTATGCAGTTACTGAATGATGAATGTGTGGTTGTTATTTTTTCCATCCCAGAATGGTTGTACTGTATACAATCAATAAAATCCTCACATAAACAGGTAAACTCGTCAGGCTTTACTGCTTTACCACTGTTGGTTGGGGTGGGGGGTGGGGCGCTTAAGACGGGGCTTGAGACAGTCAGGCCCATTCAGCGGATGCACAATCTCCACCATTTAGCTACAGTCTATTTCTGTGACCTATTTATACCCATGTATCAGGCCCCGTAAATCTAACTGTCTTAGGCTGGGCAGGATAATTTACACAGGAAGCCTGTGGAAATAAACATTTACACATATTAAGTATATGTTGCATTCCTCTTTGTACCAAACACATGCACAGACTTACATGTGACGGCAAACTGATAACAAGGCACATGCAGACGGACACAGAAGGCATTCATAGCGGGCGGTAATAACATAGTGCTGCTTTTAGGAGGCCAGCCACAGTTCTGTGGCCTGAGAGGGCACATACAGGAGATGTTATTGCACTATATGTTTATAACTCTGCCATGGAAAAATAAGAGGCTCAGCCACAGGCATTTCCTCAGTTCCTCTCTCTTCAGTCACCTCTCCAAACCAGTGCTGGGAGAAGGCAGTGAGCATTTAGATGAGGGCTGAGCATATGTCACACTTCATCATTTTCAAAAATAGGCATTCTGATTGTTTCTTTCTCCTTTTGCATATATTTAATCACAAACCCCATTCACCGCCCAGCTCTTGTTTCTACACAACTCAGCTATTTGTTCCTTCCCTTGCTGCGATTCTGCCCTGCAATTGTCTTATTTATTTAAGATGTGGATTTAGTGTAATGTTAGAAACATGGGATTTCAAACATAAATATTTTAGAGAGACGATTTGGTGCATCTATTGTTTGGTTTGACCCTCGTATTGCTCACCGCTGGCTGCTTTAATTGCAGACCACCAAGCGCTATAAGTTTATTTCACTGTTGACCTGTTTGAAGGTTGCTGTAAAGTTTTAATTTGATCGAGTGTTATTACCTAAAATCTAAAGCAATCGCTTCTTCTACTCGCTCAGTTTTCGTACCAGTTTAACTGTCACGGAGGTACGTCAGGTTCTTGAGGCAGGTAACTTATCCAGATTGTTATAAAAGCAATGTTCAACAATATTTACAGTGCTGTCTGAGAGCTGCTCTTTGTTATTAATTAAATAAAGCACTTCTTTTAGTCCAACTTTCATTTCTTTTCCTGTCACATCTCTATTAAACAGACACTTCAAGGACAAAGGAAGCACAGGAAATGAAACTAATTCTACTGTTGCCGTCATGTCGCTCTAAATGATGGTGTCAGCCTATAATATAAATGTAAATAACAGCTGAAATCATGTCGTGTCTAATTATTATCAGACACAGCCATCTTCTGTTCATCTTCTGCAACTCTGAAATCAGCTTTCTGCTTGTGATCCAAAGGATAATTAAGCCTCGGAGCATGGTGGTGAATGTTTGGTCTCACTCTGCCCGGCTTTAAAGGGAATGCTCTTTTTGGATGCTGCAGTATAAGCATATATAGGCCTCAAAAAAGCAGAACTGTAGCTGCTCGTGCCTCTGATGTGCCATCCAACTTTAAAATACAGCTTTGCAAGCTCAGGCTTCTTCAAAGCCTTCTTTTTCTTTGCTCTTTTCCTCCCTCCTTTGGCTTTTTTACATTTTTTTTTTTTTTGCCCCCTTCTGCCAGCTCCAGCTCTGCTCTGCCTTCTGACTCGACATGATGTGTAGAACTGAGTAAAGAAGTCAGGTGAAAAGGCTGAAAGGAACTGCAGCTAATGCATGAAACGAGCCACTATTGCACAAGTTGAAAAGTAGCTATAGCTGAAAGAAAAATACCAAGGACCTGCCATAAAATGCAACACCGAGCGACTGGTGCATTTTGTGTTGATCACTGTTCTGTTTAACATTCGCTGCAAGTAATCAGAATGAGAAGGAAAAAAACACCCCTTTCATTCTCTTTGACTCAGAGGCCTAATGGCTTTCTTAGTAATGACTGTGTGTCTTCAACTGCACAAACATCATTAACCCAGGCCATTGTTATTCTAATCTCTCTCAGTCAGTGGTCTCAGAGGCAGAGCCCTTGTCCTGCTGAAACAGTTTCTTCATTGTAAACCCAGTGAGTGAGTGAGGGGAGATGGAGGTGTTTTAGCCGCTGCCACCTGAGCGTGCACCGGCAGCCAGAAAGCCCTGCATTTAGGGTGGTCCGATCCACCATCTCCAGACCGCGTCCTTCTGGCTCTCTTCTTTATGTGGTCCTGGTTCCAGCTCCCCATCCTGCCTCCCTCCAACCCCTTTCCCCTCTCTCCACACAACCCCTCTCACAAAAAGCCCCTCACACGACGAACAAAGTTTGACTGGCCCTCATTTGTTGACTTATCTGGCATGGGAGCAGTTTGCCTTTCGAAAAGAAAAAATTCTTGTTCTGCTAGTTTTGCAGCAAGGAGGCAGCGGACTGTTGTCACTCACTCAGACACACACAGGAAGACCTTCTGCCATCTCTTCCGTGACTTGAGCAGGTGCAGAGACAAACCTCAATGACATCTTTGTATCGGATGGAAGATTTCTGGGGTCTTTAATGACTCTTCTGGCTGGGACCACCTCCTCTCTGTTTGCCTTTGTGGCAACTTGAACGTGAGACATTAGCGGTGACAGTCCCCAAAAGGGGAAACCATGCATCCTCGAGTGACACGCACACCAAAAGTAGTTGATTTCTGGCCTCTGTGGCTGCCTGTCACACTGCTTTTATCACCAACTGCTCTTTACTGGCTGTGTTCATGTTGGTTCAGTGCTGCCTCCAAGCCTAGCTTACAACAGAAACCCACAATAAGTCCCTTTTCAGTCCATTAGGCTCCAGGATAAAGCGTCTCTGAACTCATTTATCTTACTATTAACCAGGGAAGGCCTATTAATCATGTTAAAAAAAAACCTGACTGAACCATTGTTGGCTCTGGGTTTACTGCATCCCAGATAATCACAGGTAAACATGCAAGATGTGCAGCCGTGCAGTTGCACGGTAAGTGATTTCCGTTGCTGGCAGCTTTTAGAAAAGTATCCCAAATTTACGTCCACTGGGACATATCCCAGATTTCTGCATCTACCTCTAACCACATGTTGCTATAAGATGTGACTATTCCATGGTGTAATTCTCTCTGTTCTCTGTTGTTTTTTTGTTTGTTTTTTTATCAAACAGCCTCAAAAAAGTAATTGACTGTACCTTTAAATGTCACTTACATTTCACTGACAGCAGCCACACCACTGTGGCTAAAATGACAAGGCAAAGAGCTCCGCAGAGAATTTAAGCCACAGACAATTCAGTTTTATTTATATGGCGCCAAATCACAACAAACAGTCGCCTAAAGGCGCTTTATATTGTAAGGTAAAGACCATAGTTGATCGGTAAAAAAATTAAATAAATAAAAATAGAATAATTAACAACAAAGAAGTGACCACAAGATAAGACAAAAACTGAATGCAAGAATCCTACTTCAAGTATTTGCCAAGTAATCAGGAGCATGACCTTTCTTTGAAGCTCACTTCATGATGATCAGACCCAAAAATAAAAACCAAAACCAAAATGAAATAAAACAAACAAGAACAAATCCATGAATTTTAATCATTTGTTGGTCATGTACAGCTTACTGGATCTACTATGTGGCTTTATGCTGTTCATTTCATTAATGTGGGATTTTGCCTTGTTTTTAATGTCACTCATTTTTGACTGACATTATCGAATGATGCTATTGACAAATATCTTATCTGAAAGCAGACTTAATAAAGTCTCTTGTCCAAAGATTTTTACTGATACCGCAGGAAAAGAAAGTCTATGGAGGGGATGAAAAAATGAAGAAGTGGGTTTTTTAAAGTTGCATTTCTCAGCTAAATTAAGTGGAAAATAAATACGATTTATTTGCCCCTGGTTTGAGCTTCTCTGCTTAGACCTTTGAACTGGATAAGCTGCAGAGAATGGATGGATGGATGGATGGATGGACAGATGGATGGGTGGATGGATGGGTGGATGGATGGGTGGGTGAATGGATGGATGGATAAATACTTTCTAATCAGTGTTCATGTTTGATGCTGTGACTCACTGTCTTTCTTTAATCATGTATATTATCGGCATGTGTTTCCATCAGTCACCGAGTGACATTGCTGCACATTTGTTATGCGTAGTGATTCTGAGCTTAATGATCAGCCACCATTAACCATTCAATCAGACTCCCGGAGCGTGGAGGGTGTGAGGTCTTATTATTTCTGGATTCTGTCCCACGACTGGAGCATTTGCAGCCCGCACTGGATTTCATGGAGCTCACAGACGCTGACCTCAGGAACAATATGGGGTTCTGTGCTGATTCTGGGGACTAAGCAAGCCCAGCTGCACCCACCTGCTAACAGCTTTTCTGGCCTGGCCCTCGGCCCTGACCTGCGTCTACATTAACATTACCATTAGACTGTATATATGTCTGTAAATTGATTTTGTCAAAATGTCTACTGAGCTCATGCATTCTGTCTGTGGATTAACATTTGAGGATGCTTCAGAAAACATGCAAATCCAAACACATTTGTAATACAAAATCAATATGTGTGCAAAATGTTACCTGCACACAGTCTCAGTGGTTACCTCAGTCCAAATTTAAACTTTCTGAAAGCATCTGCGATTTGCTAAAATGTTGACAATTCCAAGAAATATTGCCAAAAATTTCTTCAGTCTTCACAAGTCCTCACTGTGATTTTAAAAACAACCCACACAAGAACCCTGCAGTGATCACATGATCTGGTATGACTCATCATTTGGTCCATCTGCCTCGGCTGTAATAAGGGTCAACATATGAACAGCTGTGGTGCAGCACAATGATTGCACAGCCACTGGGGGGATGAACGCCCTTTAAACTCATAACTGCACCTTAAGAAAAGCATTGCTCTGGGGTTTCCTGCTTCTGTGCGATGCCTCTGTTTTTCAGTGATATACTCTCTGCTTTTCAGTCATGATTGATACTGTGAAAAAAATGTATCACATACAGAAAGCATTTCAAGTTTTCAAGTGATGTAACTACTACGTCTGCTTGCACATGCAAATTCATCATTCAAAAACATCTCTGACCTCTCGAAGGGTGGACTCCAGAAGAGGAACCAAAGTTTCCCAGCAGGACATTTATTTTAATGAAATGATCGATATTATTCACCCAGCAGTGGTTTCAATGTTGTGGCCAATTACTGAGAAAAAGTTTCGCCAGAGGAAAAATTAAAATTCAGTGAAAGCAATCATCAGTGTTTGGCAGTTGAAAGGCTCTGAGCTGAATTAAACCTCCATCACATCTTTTATTGCATTATCAGTTACTTATTCATAAAAGAACACAGCAAAAAGGTGGTAAGTATAGGCATATTTACATTTTTCTACTTTTAAGGATTCAGATCTTGAAATCAGATTGTTCCCTTTGTCAGTTCGGTATTTGTCTTATGTAGGGAGTAATCATATCTTTAAAAGAATCCTAAATTTCCTGTTTAAAAAGGTGACTTGCATTGACTTCTACACACATGGGAATGTAAAAGATTTCGCCTACGACTGTTTTTCTACAACAGCTACTCTCCTCAACACCTAGCAACACCTAGCACTTCACCTTCACCTCCACTGCTATAAACCATGGCAAGTTCTTCTTCTTCTTCTTTTTAAATATCGTTGTCCCAGTGCAATTACTTATGATTTCTTCTTTTTTTTTCATCTTTGGTCAAGGAGGAAAACAGAGCGGCACCCAAAACTGCAACAGCTACACCAACAGCTGCAACGCCTCCAATCACTGCTGCTGTTTGAACCTACGAGAGAAGGAAAGAGTGGAAGTTGTGCTGATATTAAATTATATATATATTATATATTCACAAACAGGTAAGTTTCAGGTTGATGTTGTTGCTAGATGATGTATTTCAGTGCTGACTACCACACTGCCACAATAAGAGAGTTAAAAACAAAACCGAAAACAATGTATTTGATATACTTTCAGACAGCTATTTATGATCACAAGACAGTGAAGGTGACAAATGTGCTAACTGGATTCTAACTAATCATTCTCTGCTGTTTGATACATGCATAATCAAAATGTATTCAGCACCACATCTGCTTCAGTCATAATAGATCGTGTTAGCTCTCTGTATCTTTACAATGAATGAGGTGCTTAGACGATAAACACATCCAGTGTGTAGGTGCAGACAAACGGCAGGATGTGAATTTCTCACTGAAACAGCAGTAAAGTATTACCGTTGTTCTTCAGTGTTTTAGATATATATCTCTGTTTCAGGGCAGGTTCAGCATAACACAGGCGAGTTCACAGCCCATTCCATATCACAGACTTCTCTTTTAAGTAGACATGGATGTAGATGTATAAAAACCCCTCACCTGTCGAGACTCTGGCTTGCCGTAGCGCAGCTCTGTGACAAAGTGTTCACAATTCTGACTGGCAACAGAGTAAGGCAGCTCTTGACCAACCATCCTACAGGCATCCATAACAATCGTGTGACGCTCACGAGGCTGGTACTCATCATCCAGAAGATTGTTGACTTCAAAACGGCTCGAGCCGACCACTTCCCAGATCTTCTGACGCCTCACACGCGCTGTGCTGCTGTCCATTAATGTCAGCAGCTCGCCATAGCTTCCCAACTCACCACCTGGATGTGCTTTTTGGAAGAGGAAAAAGGAGGTCAGAGAGAGACTGTAGTAAGGATCAGTCCATGAATTAAGTAGAGGACGTCAATGTGTATTGGCTTTTGTTTAAATTCAGAAATGTAAAACTCACTCTGAGGAAGCAAATGAACAACTTCATTTCCTCCAATGTAGACAGCCCAGTGTGTATATACCCCACGAGAGATCTCAATCAGGTCCCCCGGCTTTGCATCATTATCAAACTAAAAATGAGTAAACGCAGTACTCAGTGTAAATGTACAAGTAAGCTAGTAAACGCTGACTAGTCAGTACTAAGGTGAAAATATAAGGCTTCACACTATGTATTGAGGCTACATGGCCTAAATTTGCAAATCATTAGCCATAAGAGTCAGTGGGGCTGTTACTGTTGAGTAGCTGCCAAGTGGTGATCAGTGCGATAAAGGCTGTGTTTCATTTCTCATGAAGTGTTCAATGGATTCAACTGTCTACAATAAACGAAAGAGCATTGGTAATGTTCGGTGAAAATCTACAGCAATGCAGTTGTAACAATGTGCAATATATAAAAAAAAGAATTTAGTGTCTCTTTGAAATGGTAAAATGTTGCTCTGCAACACGGCTGGAATAAATTCTGTGTATGCATTTTGTTAATTATTGTAATGTACTCATGCAGCACAGAAAATAATTAAAATTTGACCAAGTAAAAGCACACAACATACCTATGTAGCCTCAAAGTGATAAAATACACAGTGAAGTAATGGCGACATAAAGGAGCAGATGACTCACCAGTGTTGGTGCCATGTCTTCTCCTCTTCGTTCAGCAGGCAGGGACGACTGGCAACAAATTTATCCTGGCTGGGAGTGGTACGCATTCATTTGATGAGCCGAAGTGCTGAGATGCATGCAGACAAACACGAGATAATCACATTGGTAAACACTATGAATTGAGGCTACGTGGGCTAAATTTGTAAATCATTAACCACAAGAGTCAATGGGCCTGTTGTTGTTGAGTAGTTGCCAAGTGGTGCTCGGTGCGATAAAGGCTAAGTTTCGTTTCTCATGAACTGCTCACTGGATTGAGATACTGCACTGGAAATAATCACGAATCAAGGATTTTAGAACAGCTCTTTATCAAACCATGTCTTTATTGATTTTAACTCCAGTAATGGTTTTTGGCAAGTCAAGACACAGAGATGAGACAACAGTGCTTGACTTTTTCAAGACTCACAATTCAGGATAGAAATCAGTAGCCTGCACATGTACATATCCATCTGTGGTTTCATCTTAAAGACCTCTACCTTGTTGCCCTGATTTTGAATCAAAGATAGACTAATGAAATGTTCTTGTGGAGTAAACAAAACAACAACAACAACAACAACAACAAAAACTGAATATAGTTGTACCATGTAAAGTCCCTAGGTTTTCTATTTGTGTTTGCAGCACCAGTCAGAAGTTTGGACACATTTACCCATTCATATAAATGTCCAAACTGGTACTGTATGTGTCTTTCATTTCTTACAGTTCATTGACAGAAATGAGCAAATAAATATGTCTAACATTAGTGCAAATGCAGGTGGTTTGATAGTAAAGCAGTTGATGCGTTTGCTTGCCAAGTGGAAAGTCATCCATCCATCCATCCATCCATTCATTTTCTTCTGCCAATGTTAAAATGTCTGTAAGAAATTAAGGGACGACCCCACTCTCAGCTGCGGGAACACTCTCAACACTGACCAAGTGTGGCTGCTACTAGAACTGTGTCTTCAATCTGCACATTTCACAAGGGACAGTACTACTGGTAGAAACATGGGTGTGCCATGGGGTCCCCAGGTTCACCCTCTGTGGCTAACTTGTATACTGAAGAAGTGAAAAAGATGGCTCTGATATCCTATCTTGGAACACCACCAAGCCACTGGTGGAGGTATGTGGATGAAACCTGGTTGAAAATCAAATCTCAGGACATGCTATAATTCAGAAATCACATTAATTCAGTGGACAAACACATCAACGTCACCAGGGAGGATATGAAAAATGACTGGCTAGCTTTCTTACTGCTGCCTAAGTTAAAACCTTTGGTGATCCCGTAATGTGTCAGGAGTATTGGAAAATCTTTTTTTCAGAGCATGTTTCTGTGGCTTTCAAATCCCAGATTACACTACGCTAAGAATTAGTCAACCCAAAAGATCAAGTTCCCAGACACAAACAGAGTACTATAGTGTACACAGTCAAGTACCAAGAAGATTGCCGTGAATTATACATAGGACTCTGCAGTCTATTTACACCTACAGGCCAGTGGCCCCTCTTTAATGAGGAGGGTGTTCATATCCTGGAGAGGGAGGAACGCTGAGTTTGAGAAGAGAGTCAAGAGCACCATTTATGTGAAAAGGGAACAAGGATTCTGAACCAAGGAGGGCAGCTAAGGGTACATCTCTCACCATCTTACAATGCTGTGATTGCAGCCATCCCCCAGCTCTCTGTGAACCCGTAGCCTCATAGCCATTGTTCAATTTCAATTCAATTTTAATTTTATTTATACAGTGCCAAACACAACAAACAAGGTGCTTTATATTGTAAGCTAAAGACCCTACAATGATTACAGAGAAAACCCGACAGTCAAAACGACCCCCCTATGAGCAAGTATTTGGCGACAGTGGGAAGGAAAAACTCCCTTTTAACAGGAAGAAACCTTCAGCAGAACCAGGCTCAGGGAGGCGCAGTCATCTGCCACGACCAGTTGGGGCTGAAGTGCACATCCATGACAGTTTCCGTATTAACGATCATAAAACTGAGCCCATGGCCCATTGTCAGTTAATGGTGGTAGCTTTGGTTGTTATGCAGCTGTCCTGTTTATAAGGTTGGGGAAACCTGCAGTCAGCTGAGTCTAAAGAAGCTGAAATGTTTCTCTCACCGAACACGCTTCATCTCAATGAACAGAATCAATAATGTGGCTTGCTGTGCTGTTGTACAGAACAATATCAAGTGAAATTGAAACTACTGAAATTGAAAGTGTCCAAGTAAAACTTTTATGCCTTATTTGTGTGTTACTTTACCTTAAGCCTCTGAAATGAGAGATTACAAACCAATGAGTGGCTATGCCTTTCTACCATATACAGTCTAAGGCAGCGGTAGGGGGGACTGCAGTTGCGTGACTTCTCCCTCTCTAGTATTGTCTGTTTTTGACGTTTTCTTTATTTGCGTTTTGGTGTAAGATATAATGTTCAACAGCATTAAGAAGACCCCTAGTGACCAAAATTCACAATTGCAGATGTCTAGCAATAGCAGGTGTTCGGTAATATCTGCCAGAAGAACCTGGGGGGGGGAAAAAAAGCTTTGTTTCATTTTTATTTTCAGGAAAGCGTCCAAGTCGGGAGACCTGGAAGTTAGATTTTTCCCCAGTTCCTCATTAAGTGCTTAAAACAGGAAACCCTCAATCAGACCAGCACTGGGAGCTCCCTGGCCTTTTAGCTTTACAGGATGTTTGGAGAAATTCCCCACAGTCTGATCAATGCTGCACTTTTTCTTTTCTTTTCGAATTTTATTAAATACAGCTGTTATACACTATGTCCTGCACTGCTGCCAAGAAAAAAATTTCCTCCTTTTTTTTTTTTTCCTATTTTTCCCTTTACTGTTCTGGTGTCTTCTGGCTGTCTTCACCTCGCTGACAGCAGACGGAAGCCAGAGGAGAGATTTGACACCTAACACTGAACTCCCTTCTTATATGTTAGTCCTGCCTTTTAATGCCACACTTGTTATATACCTTCCTTTTATTCGTCTCACCCTGTTGGGACTGCCTTCTTTCTGTCCTTTAAACTTTTGACCTCTGATCTTTCAAACTGAAAAATCATGTGTTAGATATTGAGTTTAATCAGCCCCCGAGGCAGTGAGGAGGATGCTCATCTCCGACATCTGGCCCCTAATATTCTTCCTAATCCCCCCTCTTGTGATGGTCTCCTCTTGTGTGACTGATGAGCAGCAGTGAAACCCTCGGTAAGCTTCAACCGTTGGACTTTCGCTTTTCCCACCTTTCCTCATGTACAGTCAAACCTCCTTCTCCCAGTGCACACCACTTACGGTAGGTTCAGGCGGGCCGGCAGGGCCCTGTCAGATGTTGGTCTTTGATATGCTAATGCTGCTCTCTTTTTCATGCCTTCTTAAAGTATTGACTGGTAGACGTGCAAGCGCAGCATGATCTTTGGCCTGTTACGGGGAAGAGGGAGGAGATTTTGTTGAGAGCGTATTGCTAAGTCAGTGATTTTCACACCTTTCCCTCACTGATTCTTAAAAGCAGAAACCACCTCAATCAGCTGAGAACAATGCGTGTTCAGGAATTCGCGGTGGTTGCAGGGGAGCGGCAGCCCCACAGCTAACAGGCAAATGTTCATGCTGCACACAGAGAAAGGCTTGCTTTCTTTTGTAAAAGGCTTGAGTTCAAGGTAACTGAAGTACATTCATAAGTGAGTTGCCCTTTTACTCTGTGTAAATAAAGACACACCAATAACACATGAATGAGTTCAGGTCACATAGAGGGCAAGAGGAAAACGCGCATACTGCATAACTCATTTATGTACTCATGAATCAATAAAATATGGTGCTGCTTTTAAATTGGACAGAGTGGGATTATGTGGCTTCATTGACAGAGAATACACTTTTTATTAATAAAGCCATTTATGAGAACAAAAATTTAGGTTGCCAGGTTGTTAAAGGTTCCCTTGGCTGGTGTCCACAGGCCTTCACAATAATTTTCTTTGGCGAATGGCATTGAAAAGATAACAGAAATATAGAAGAAATTTTAGTAGTAACAGTGTTAGTTATATTAAATGCTATTAAAAATCTGATATAGCCTCTGGGGGCAATGGACAGGTTTTCAGGGCTTTTGTTGTAGCAGTCTATACACATCTTCACCAAAGGATAGTTGAGGCATTGCAGTAAATGCCATTGCTCTTTTCCTCTCCATGTGGGCTGTTCACCTGCTCAAATGTGATTGGCAGCAGCCAGCACTTCAGTGTCTTTGGGTAAAACCCCCTGAAAACCCCCACAGCATTCTTATTTGTGAATGCAAATTTGTCACATGGCAGATTCAAAATAGTTTTATAGTTTGTCGGGACTTTGCTTCTACTTTGAAAGGTTTAAGGAATAAATCTTAAAATGCCTATATTTTGCTGTCTCAAATATCATATTAAATTCTGCAGCGCAAACTCAGCCTAAGCTTCTTTCTTTTTTAAGGGAACGAGCCCAGCTGAAGCTGCCTCCTGTGCCCATATTCAACCACGAGTGGATCGTAAATCACGCCGACTGTTTGGCAGAAGCCATGGATCATTGTACAATGGTTAATTAAAGCCAGATCAATTTCAGTGCCAGTGCTCTTTTTTACACTGTTTCTACAGAATGCAGTCCCACTGTGGAGTCAGGAGGAGGAGGAGGATAACGAGGGCCATAGTGTTTGCTCAGGGCTGGAAAAGAGGCTGCCACTCATATTTGTACAGAAGACAAAGCCTCGCGGGCTCTCTGGCACTATATGAAAGATGTGTTTTCACAGTGCGTACAGCAAATACAACTGTTATATATATTTTTTTTCCCTTTTCTGCTGTTTTCCAAAAGCGACGGTCAGATTCAGGAAAATGAGTTCAGTGGCAGTTGCCATGGGGACTGGTCAGCACAGTCGACAGAGGCTAGGTGGGGGCAGCTGGACGCAGAGTTCACATCTTAGTTTCTTATTGCTGTGGCGGCAGCATACTGTGTGCAATTACCCCCAAAGGCAGTTTAGATACTACAAGCAAAGCAATGATAAAAGTGGAGATTTATAAAATACACATTCACAAATTATAAGACTACTTAAGTTTACGAACTTAAGGTCAATTTCACTTTAATCACCTTATTTGTAAAGTTAGATGCCTTTGAAGAAAGCACTGCGACTGATTCATCCTGCCTCCATCTGCCACGAAGAGAATAAATATTTCTTGAAGCTGGCTCCAGCGAATTTAATATAAAACAGTTAATTTAAAGCGCAAGTCATAAAACAACGGCGACAGAAGGTTAACCCTAACCATGGCCTGTATAGATCAGATGAGGTGACATCACCCACTGGTTATTGAGTGATGTCCTGTAGTATGCCCTGCTTTACAGTAGATTTTACAAAATGCATTAAACAGTTTTAATGCCTGGGACAGTAAACTCGTTGAGAAGGTGTTTAACGAGGTTGTAATTCAAGTGCAGATTTGCGTCAAAGTGTGTGTTATTGTGTGCATTTCTCTGTTCTCTGATAACAGTCATTCCATCATGTTTGGCTGATTTTAAAGTCCAATGTCTGAAGCTTTTTGTTCTTTCAAAATCAATATCAAAACATTGTAAACAAAAACTTGTTACTTATTATATGTGATTAAATCTGCAATGAAAATAAGCACTCATTAAATTAGAGATTAAAGCTTCACAAATAAAGATTTGTAACTTCTGATGAATAAAAGAGAAAAAAACAGAGTAATGCTGAATTCCTCTCTTAAAGGAGGGACACACATCCAGCAGTAGTTGCACACGGGATACAAAAGTGGGACTGCAACCGCTGCGAAAACAAAAGCTTCTTATCTGTCCCAACTGCTTCAGTTCTTCCATTCCTCCGGACCTTTCATATGCCAAGGATTTTTCTGGGACGAGACGTGAGGAGAAAAAAGAGCAGAGAAAAGATGCCAGCTACTGTAGGGTTGTCATCTCTGAAACTCAGATGACATGCCAATGAGCTCGCTGGTGCTCTGGCCAGTGAAACTCAGAGCAGTGAGCAGCATGGGATGATTTGTGATTTGAAAAGAGTTCTTGGTCTTCTTTGCAGACTTCCTGCTCTGGGCCAGCCAACCAAGACATCTCATAACACACTGTACCCAACACCACCAGGAACTGATTTGACCCTGACTGCAGCACTGACCTCCCTTGTGGCCTCAGTCGATGAGTTTATATAGGAACACACACACACACACACACACACACGCACACATGCACACATATGGCATTAAAGATTATCTTTAGGAGAAATAAACAGTAGGTGATCTTTTTTTTTGTGCTGTGGTGCGTCAAGCTGCCATTGATTTAACAGCCGCTCCCACTGCGGTGTTTTACTCTCATATACGATGTCTTTTTGTTTGTGTTATGTGTCTGTGTATGTCATTATGTTTCTTTATGAGGGTGCCTGGTGCTGGAAAGAGAAGAAGGAAGCAAAACTCTTCAGAGTTCAGTAAAGTGTCAGAATCAGCAGACAGAAGGTGCATGATGATTCACAGAGAGAAGGAGCCGCCTTCTGTTCACCCTCTGTGGTCTCCTCTGAGATCTCCTCCATGTGACAGAAAGAAATAGTGGATATTTTAACCAGCAGGCAACAGTTGAAAGGTGACCAACTGCTGGTGACTCATTCAAAACATACCGCTTTTACACGTCTGCGGAGATGGAAATTATGCCCTCGTCAATACAGTAGAAGAAATAGTGAAAAAGTGCTGCAGCCTTTTCCAACTTTGGGGCAGTGAAAGTAAGAATCTGTGGCAGTTTTATATAAGAAGTCTGTTTCGCTCACAGTAATTTGCAGTTAGTTTGTGAAAGTTTTTCTGTTTTGTTTGCTGTTAATATACAGTGTCTGGCGCTACAGCTCTTTCCCAGTGTGGCTTGGAAAAAAGGCAGTTTTGGTTTGTTTGGAATGAAGAAAGTAGAAAGCAGTAGTGTAAGTTGTTAATGACGTTAATTTTTTTCTAATTAAACAAAGAGAGATCATTATGTGTCAATTTTATTGCAGAGTTGGAAAGATTTTGTTAAAGTTCAGTTTTTATTTAAGTCGTTAAAGATCCTGAAGCACCTCAGTTGACCCTTAGTTTCACTTTATTTAATAAACTGAGAGAAAGAAACCATCAGAAGTAAGCAAACTTCATCGGTATGCAGAAAAAATTATTCTAAACAAAAAAAGGATGTGTTAGTTTTCTGTCCTCTGAACACAATCTGTTCTCATTCCCAGGGTCAAATAGCACATTAACAGAAGGCGTCCTTAGGTGTTGGTGGGTTGTGACAAGTGAGGCACATCTCACTCAAGTCAGCATCAAACTGTCTGGTGAGTGAAAACAAGGTTAAAAAAAAGTGTCTTCCATCACACAGTCCGCAGATCACAAGTTAATACAGAATGGTAAAGAACATAACAGTGCTAACCTGAGCTTTAATTGTTTAGATTCTCAGCCACTGAACTATATTATTAAAAAGGCCTTCTGATTGGACAAAATGCCTCAGAAAATTCTCTCTCTCATTATTCTGGCATTTGGCAAATATAAATAATTTTGGTAATCCTAATTGACCTAAAACAGGAAAGTTTTATTCTGATTTCATGTCAGACAGTCAGAAAAACATGCACATATGTCTTTTTATATAGTGTATGTAAACTTATGGTTTCAACTGTATACACACACATACATATATATATATATATATATATATATATATATATATATATATATATATATATATATATATATATATATATATATATATGTGTGTGTGTGTGTGTATGTGTAATTAATGTGCCATTTGTTATTTATGTATAGGATGGTCCACATTGCACAACTGCTTGATTTCCATTTAAAACCTCTTATGGACAAATCTAAGTAAATAAAATCCAAACAGAATTATTTAAGATCTGGGAGCGTTCTGTCAATATCAGCCCACCGACTTAGCACAGAAGAAAAAACTCACTACAGTCAATCAGGACGAACAGTGGTTTGAAACAAAATGTGTCATTTTCTAGGAATTATTTTTGTAAGAAATTGCTGATATAAGTATAATATAAAGGTGACAAAATAATGTTAATGGTATCACTAAACACATAATGAAGGCTGTTTTTTTTTTTTTTAAATTTAGGGATCAGTATCATATCCAGGCTGTTTATATATTATTTCCATCAGAGTACCAGGACAATGAAATGCAGATCTCTCCCTTCAGATTCACCTTGAAGTTTCAAGTATCTGAGTAGGGATCCAAGTAACTGAGAATTGTATAAATTGTGCACAGGAAATAAAAAAAAATGCTGCTTGTTTAACTTGGTTGAGCCCTTTCAAAAGTTATTACCTCTCTTTTTTTATTAGGCAATATTTTTTTAATGAAATTTTTCCAGTGACGTTATGGATTTATCCAACTTTTTTAAAAACACATCTGCAACATCGTCACTTTCCTGAGGTGGCGCTGTTGAATCAAGAAAACGTACACATCACAGCTGCTGCTGAAAGCTGTTTCCATGTTTGCACAGATGTGGTAAGAACACTGGGTAGTTTTAGCTACTGTAAATGCCAGTTCAAAATAGCTGTGAATCAGTCCACCTACTGTAGTCAATACCACATGCACAAATGAGTTAGTAACAAGCTGGTGTTCACTCACAGGGAGTGAAATGCTGTTACTGTTCAGCAGACATGTTTTCTGAGAGAACAGATCTGAGTTAAAGCCACTGACAGGAGTCTTGCACCCTGGTCTGAGAGTCATCAGCTGACTTTGGCCAATTGCTGCTGGACTGACACATCCTGACACTGTTTGTACAAGGACTGACCATGGATGATTGATTACCCCTTATCTACCCTGGCAAATCAGAGTCTTAACTGAGCATGGTTTGGTTACAGATCCCTTTCTCTGTCCATGAAAGGCTTGGCCAGTGCTATGGGTTCTGCCTCGCAATGAATGGCTGCATTCTGGGCCAGACCATGCTGTGGGCGTGCCTTTGTTTCCCTGACTGATGGCTTTGGGTTGTTGAACAGCTTCCAGGAGATCGTTACTGACTTGATCTGACAGTGTTGGTGACTGCCAGGGCCCAGTAGCCTCAGCTGCCAGCAGAGACAGCTGCAAAGAGGGGGGGGCATCACTCAAACACACTGACCCCCTGCTTGTAAAACTGACCCACCACAGCCACTTCAGTTTCATGACTGAAATTATTTCCTGCAGCAGATGTGCCCCTGAGCAAGGCATTTAATAATCCTTAATTACTGAAACTCTGCGGTCAAGCTTTTTCACAACAGCACACTTGTACATTTTGTTCTGGCATTTTTTTTATTGTGGCTCTTTGAGTACAGTGAACTCATTGTCATGTTCAAGAAACCAGTTTGAGATGATCTGAGTTTTGCGACATGGTGCAATGTCCTGCTGGAAGCAGGAGATTGAAACCCTGTGGCCATAAAAGGATGGACATGGTCAGCAACAATACTCAGGTAGTCTGTAGCATTTAAACATTGGTCAGCTGGTACCAAGAGGCCCAAAGTGTGTCTAGAAAATACCCACTACACCATTACACCACCACTGCTACCAACCTGAACCGTTGATACAAGCAGGACGGGTCCATGCTTTCACCAAATTCTGAACCGACTGTCTCAATGTTATGGCAGAAATCAAGACTCGTCCTCCAAGGAGCCTGGACCATCCTGCTCTAAACACTTTCATCAGCAAGGCCCAGAGAACTGCTGCTCACTGGATCTTTTCTCTTTTTCAGACCAGTCTCTGTAAACCAGAGGTGGGCAATTCATTTTCCCAATGGGACACATGAGAAACTGCAGCTGTTCTGGAGGGCTGCGTCAATCAGCTGAACTCACTTCTGCTCACTATTAATGTTATGTCCTTATAAGCTGGTACCGGTAACAGTAGATGTCACAATTAGGTAACTAAAATGTGCAATAAGCATATTAAAAAACACCAATAATTTATAACTATTTAAACAACATTCCCTAAAAAGAAAGATTGCTTGCTGTTTTCTTCATCTGCAGCTTTTCAGTTTTATTTTTCTTGTTCAGTGAGAGAAATCTAGTCTGTTCTGGGCTCGAACAGGTGCATTAGAGTCAGGCTCAGGTTGTCTGAGGTGGAAATGTGAAGGACAGTGGACAGATGATCGTCACTGAGGGAGGATCTGTATTTGGATTTATTAAACTTCACATATGACGGTAACGCCAGAGAGAACCAACATCTTCCGGGCATGTCTCTTTATATGTGGAACGTTCTCCTATTGGAGAGATTTTAGTTGCAACATCAACAACATGGTTAATTTCTAGCACTGACTTACACAACACCTCCTGGTGGATAAATGCAGTGCAAAAAATACCAATTTGAATGCCGGGTTCCTTTCAGTCACTTTAGCTTTCATCCGCTTCAAAGGCCAGACATTTTTCTCTGTCAGATTTGGACACCCATTGTAACACCTGTTAGTTTGTCCATTTTCAGCCCAAGCCCAACAAAGCATGCGGTTACCTGTGTTGTGGACATCACAGCTCTCGTCTAGAGTCAAGGAGCCAATTCAAAATTATCCGCTTTGCTTTCCAACTGAAGGTCGTTTTCCAGGCTAGCAAACTCACGTCATAAACGATGGTTCCAACACATTTACAGGGAGGCTGCTTTTGCTTGTGTACACTTACGTACGTAATTAAAAAAAAACAAAAACAAAAAAAACAACAAAGCTGGATTGTGATTTCTCACAAAATCACAAAGAAATTAAGGAAGTCTCTGATGGGAAGAGTGTTTGGTAGCGGAAGTGGGGAAAACTGCATGATATGTGCTTATTTAACCAAAAGGCCAGATGTGGCCTGGTCTACAATGCCCAGGTCAGCTGTAAACTCTAGAGATAGCCGTGCAGCAAAATCCCAGTAGATCAGCAGTTTCTGAAATTTTCAGACCAGCACATCTGGCTCCAACCACCACACCGTGTTTTCAAAGTCCCTTAAAACCACCTTTTCCCCCCTGTCTGATACTTGGTTTGAACTTCAGCAGCTCGGCTCGGTTGGCCAATCAAATATTTGCACAAATGAGCAGTTGAACAGGTGTACTTAATGAACTGTTAGTGTAGTTTGGTTTCAGGTACAGGCTGCACAATCTCTCTCTCTCTTGCTTTCTTAGATTGACTTTTGAAGATATTTTAAGGTGGAAAAACTAGCAAGAATTCTCCTTAAGACCATCAGATAAGTGGCGATTACTTCAGAGCAAAGAGGACTGCGTTATCTGTAATGATATGTGAATAAGAGCATAAATGACTATTGTGGCCAAAAACCATTTTCTGACAAAAAGTAGTGCTTATTAATAGGGAAAGGTTGGTTGGTGGTAGGCTCATTTGGACAGAGAGAGGATGAACAAACCGGCTTCTGCTGCACTTTTTAATTGCTTCCTTTGTCAACTTTTTATTTTTAATTTGTTACTTCACAATTAGGCTTTGTTCAGAGTTTATCTGTGCAAAACAAAAGCTGAACCTTTAAAGCTGGGTCAACAAGAAGCGCGAAAGTCTGTTCTCTCTCTGATGAAGGTCACTGACAAGGCTCAGATATACTTTGTTTTCACTAGACAGACTGCATGCACTCCTACTACAGTATCCTCTCTCTTCAGTTCCCTTTCACGAGGTTATCTGGTCGGCGCCCTGGATAAAAACGACTTGAAAAATGCGTACTGTAGCTGCTATTTTGTTTGTCCTCTGACTGTAATTAATAGTGCACTGGCCTCATTTGAGAAGAAACCCTAAATAGGCAAACTCCAGGAAAAAATTAAGCTAAACATGTCACGCTCAGTGAACCGCATGAAGTTTTTTGCTACCTTTTTGTGGCTGCCGCTAAACATACACTGTGGGCTGACGACATCCTCTTGATGCAGGAATAGGGATGAGAAAGTTTTACTATTCCATACTCTTGATTCTGGCAGTGAAGAGAGACAAAAACCAGATTGGTCCCGCAGCACTGACCTCGCCTGAACTCCCCACATCACAGGGACTGATTCCTTTTAATGCCTCCCTTCCTAACCGATGCTTTCCTGAAAGTAAAATCCCTGAATGGCAACCAGTCCCACCACATGGTACATTTGTACAGCTGTATGTTTTAATGAGGTGGCTCAGGTTAAGATTCAGGTTAAGTGCAGAATGTACAGCAGCGCTGGCTCTCTTGAGACCTGAACCAATGACCGCTTTATCCTCCCGCTAATGGATACAGTAGATGCTCTTGAGATGCTGCAGCAGCTTCATATCTCAGAGGCTGTGATTTTACCAGAGTGGAATGCTTTGTTTGGCTTTTTTGTTTGTTTTTTTTGTTTTTGACGTATATATAAAATTGAACACCTGCTGCTTTAAAAGAACAAAGTGCACAAGAAATCAAACCGAAGGAGGAAAATGCTCTTTTATAAGCTTTGCGTGGCTGCGACAGAAAGCAGGTGTACGTCAAAGAGAGCCAGCAACCCTGCTGCGGCTCCACCTGAAAAAAAAACCCAAAAAAACCTTTTGATATTTCAGCCACATCTGTTTTACAGTGATCCTTGCACCGTCTCGCTCACCTGCAATATGAATCACGGTCGGAATTAGCAATTGCTAGCGTGCTAAAACATCAAAGTAAGTTGCAGGATATAGTCAATATCCTACTTGCCTAATATGGTAACCTCTTCAGAAACACTAGTTTGAGTTCATTGATTTAAATATCTACAGAGATATTTCCAATTTAGACAAGTAAGGAACACATGAAGTGAGGATCAAACTTTATTGTGCCTTAGAGAGCCTCACAGAGCAGGCCACGGCCGTAAAAGATGGTCACTAGGGCCTTATATCAAACATGGGGGTTGTCTGTGTGTTTAAAGCTCAAGGATTGCAACGAATGTAAATCCACCCTGCTCTGCCCCTCACCACCGCCTCACTATTTCCCACTGCTGCACCGAGCACCTGTCTCGCTATAATCACAGCAGCCCCGCATCTCAGGGTCATTAATTCACCGTGACTACGTACAGAACAGTTGTGAGCGTTAGTGTAAACATTAAGTTTGGCCAGGGGCCATATCGTCCTGCCATCCAGCAGCTGAAGCAAAACAGAGGCTGAGCTAAAGCCCATCCCAGAGGGACGATTTCCTCAGAAAGATGCCTTCTATCTGTTCCCCATAATCAATCATAGAATCAGACTGACAGCTCCTCCTGTTTCACCAGGATGTGTTTGTTACCCACATATTCTAAAATCGATTATTTGCTTTGCAACCCTCCTCTTTGCAACTCTGCAGTTTCCCGTCTGAGATGTGTACTGGAAAAATATTAATTTACTCATTAGAAATGAGTGTTTTTTTCCCCTTTTTTTAGTAGTGCCTTAATCAAATGAGAAAGCAAAGATTCTTAAGTGTGCTTTTAACTGGATGTTAACCTTGGGGTAAGAGGAAGGCTAAACAGCTGAATGCCTTTTTTTGCTCCATTTGCTCTTCAGTTTTATGCTCACATTGTTGACACAAAGTCTAAAATGTTAGTCACAAATCTCAGTAAGAAACTGGAAATGCTGTTTTTAAAATATTCATGTTTTGTTATCAATATTTATTAATTTTTTCATATTTAAACTGATACTGTTAAGAGTCCTGGGGTAAGTATACAGTAGGTTAAAATAAATAAATGATCTCTAACTAATTTTACTTGTATAGGACTAAACATCCACCCATTTTCTTCTGCTTATCCAATTCAGGGTTGTGGGTGGTGAGCCGTAGGGCAAGAGGCCTGGACAGGTCACCAATCTGTCACAGAGAGAGATAAACATTCACACCTATGGGCAATTTAGACTCACCCATTAACCTTACCCCAGTACCCACGTGTCCTTAGGACTGCAGGACCCACAGAGAACCCACACAGACACGAGGAGAACATACAAACTCCACACAGAAAGGACCCGGTCAGGTGGTGGATTCGAACCCAGGACCTTCTTGCTGTGACGCAACAGTGCTAACCACCATTTCCTCTTCTCACCCCCTGCACTGGACTGTGTAGGTAATAAAGATTTAATAGGTGACACTGGAGAGAAGGGGTTGTTACTACATGGCAGTGGTAGCCATACATCTCCTCTTGCCTCAGTCCAAACAAACCTCTCTGGGTACGGAGTGCTAGGGACCGTCTCCAAGAATAGCCCAATTCTGGCATCACTCAAGGCCTTATAAAGCCAGGTACAGAGTCCGGATGCCAGGGATCGTACTGTCCCTGAGCTCGAACGCCAAGAGAGGAGCTGAAATACTGCAGGGTTTCTTTGCTCTTTACAGGCACTCCATGTTTCTCTCCCTCTGCCCTCTACATTGACAGGAAGCTCTGTGATAGAGCAGGCCTCCTCAGTGGAGTGTCACACAAAGACAGTATACGGGGCTTCCTTTATTGCCCCGTGGACGAGCATATTGATATCGGGCAGCACATAAATCTAACTTAACTTGAAATAATGTTGCAAACTTTTGGACCTTGATTTTGTATTTTTGCCGCCTACTAGCTGTGGCTGTTTTGTTTTTTTTCCCTGTAAATGTGAAATTAAGGGTCCTTAAAACACTTTGAAGTAGAATTCTGTTACCTCAAACTGAAGTCTCTTATCTCCACAACGATTGCTATTGCAGTTGTGGGTGGAAATATACTGTTTAGAAACACAACTTGGCAGTGTGTTTTTCTTCTACTAAAGAACACAATATAGAGTCAGAGCTACCATGCAGTATTTTTTTAAAGGAAAGCTGATATAGGAGGTGCTGATTAGCAGAAAAAAAATGACTTTCATTAGCATAACTAATGGTGCAGTGGTTAGCACTGCTGCCTCACAGTTAGAATACCATCCGGAAGGCCTGGTGTTTGATTCCACCTTGGCCCAGGCCCCTCCTTCTCTCTGTGTGGAGTTTGCATGTTCTCCCCATGTCTGTGTGGGTTTTCTCCAGGTGCTCTGGTTTCCTCCCACAGTCCAAAGACATGCAGTTACTGGGGTTAGGTTAACTGGAAACTCTAAATTGCCCATAGGTGTGAGTGTGGATGCTTTCTACAACAGGCTGGCAACCTGTACAGGGTGTACCTTGCCCTATGTCACCTGGGATAGGCTCCAGCCCCCCTGCGACCCTGAACAGGATAAGTGAATGGATGGATAGAATAACTTCTGAGTTTCTTTGCATTAAGTGCTAAACTACAGGAGTGTACCCCAACTCACATTTACACATACAGCCAGTTTAGACCACTTAAGCTTTGGATTGTGAGAGAACTGCAGAATACCCACCAGGAGAGCATACAACTTCCACACAGAAAGGCCATAGTCTACTGGAAGATTCAAACCAAGGAACCTCATGCTGTGACGCAGCAGTTCTAACCACTTCACCACCGTGCTGCCCGCAAGAAGTCTTCTTGTGAAATACATTGCCTCATTTGGTGTTCCATTTGTGTGAAAATACGAGTAAACCAAAGAACCATTCATCAACTTTAATGTTCATTTATTCATGCTTTGTCCTCAGTATGACTCTCACTGCTATTTATGGAGCCTTTGCACAGTGGATATGTCTGCACACTCAAATGTAGTTAAAAATACAACCTCTGTAGTTATTATTTAGCCTAATAAAGACAACAGTGGATTTCTTGCAGGTTACTCTCTACACTGGCCTGTACAGATTGTGTGCTGCTTCTCCTAAAATAGTAAGATTAAATGACTATAGCCGTGACTGGATGAGGTGCAGGTAGTTTCAGAGACACTCTAGGCTGACTGAGAGTTTTGGTGGAAAATCAAATGACATGCAGTTACAGAAACAAGGCCTTTGACCTTTGCAGCATCCTGGACCACACTGACTGCATCTGTTTTTATTGTGGACTGAGGAAAAAACATTTTTTTAATCACTCCCAAAAACTCTTTTTTGTTTCTGATGTCAGCGTGAATAAACGTTATCTTCGTGCGAAGATTCCCACTCTTACTGAATTCAGAGTACAGCAGTTCTCTTTACCTGGAGCTGGAAAAAGGATGTTGACTTAGGCACAAGGTCAGAGTGTTCATAGTGGTGTGATAGTAGGAAAGAAAGAGACAATGTATTTGAGGTGATTTCTAATGATGTGGGAACAGGATGTTTAGCACTGCTGGGTTTCCTGCTGCACAGATTATCTCAGTGTCTCCCACTCAAGGACTGAGAGTAAATCATCTTCTGAAGGTCTGTGTAGTTTTTTTTAATTTACTGTCTGATTCTGAATGTTTTTAAACTGAACTAGGGGGAACATTATAGGAAAACACTGATGATGTTTGTGTCAGAATAACTGCAATGGCCAGTCTTAATTGTTTTAAAATCTGTCACCTTCATCCTGGTCCTGGAGTTTCATAAAAATCCAATTAAAGAGGCCCGTTTACTTCCTGTCTTTTTTGCTTATTAATGGGGATTTTATCTAGTCATGAATCAGAACCTGTTAACACAGAATGCAGCACATATTTTTCCACATTAAAGCCAAGCATAAGCGCAGTAGTAGCACACTTCACTTCACAGCTTACTGTACTGATATTAACAAGTTCATATCGACTGCTAATGATAAACAGCAGGCTGGTTGATCTCCCTGCAGATTTCTGCTTTGAAAGCATAAAATGGAAATATAACGGATATTTTGCTTAGCTTTTCCAATTTTGTCGGTCTAATTTTATTTTGCATTTTGAATCTCTTCCTGGTTCAGAATGCTGACTTAGGGAATTTGATTTGCAACCGCAAGCAACTTGCTTTAAGCTGCAGCCTTACAGATTACAAATCCCTATGATGTTAGGCCGAATCTGTCCCCCACAGCCAACCAGCAGCACCAGTCGTTTTAGCAAATGCTCCAAAAACAGCCATTTATTGTCATTTTCTGCCAGTATACTTAGATTAGCAAGACTTGGTTTGTAGAGCCTGCCTGACAAAGTGAAGCAGGCTAAAAGATCTCAAAAGCAACACATCATGCCACAATCTAAAGAAACAGCTAAGAAAAAAAGTCACTGGCATCTATCAGTCTGGAAAGGGCTACAGAGCCATTTCAAAGGCTCTGGGACTACAGCGAACCACAGTGAGAGCCATCATCCACAAATGGAGTGAGAAGTTATGGGTGTGGTTCAATCCAACATATGAGCTCCTGTTACTCAAATTGCCTAAAAAGTTAATGCTGGTTCAGATAGAAAGGCATCAGAATACACACTGCGTGGTAGGACAAACAAGTCCGATCCAAAGAAGCCCCACGCCTCAATTCTTGGTGCCAGATCCCACAGCACACCTCCAGGAGTCTAGTGGAGCTCACGCCTCGATGGGTCAGGGCTGTTTTGGCAGCAAAAGGGGGACCAACTCAATATTAGGCAGGCGATCATAAAGTCATATCTGATTGGTGTATAGTATAAGAGTAATTCCACGACTCTTCTTGTGCCTTAAATGACATGCTGTGTATATATATATATATATGTGTGCAGTGACCTTCAGGTTTTAAAATATTTGTTTGTTGCTCTCCCGTACTCATGGCTCTATGTGTTGAAAGCAGCCGAGTTCTGGCACTAGACAGTGTTGAAGAAAAAAGAAGAAACAGTTCTGACAACTGCTTTAATCTAGCTTACTCACCTCTAGCGTTGGCACTGGAAAACAAGCATCAGTAACTCTTTAATGCTTCGGGGGCTAATAGAGACATGAGCAACACTATAAAGTCTTTACCTTACAAAATAAAGCACCTTGAGGCAACTGTTGCTGTGAATTGGCGCTTTATAAATACAATTGAATTGAACTGAATTAAAGTCTATGAACACCAGCTGCTGCTGTCCCTGCATCTAAAAAAAAAAAAAGATTGTAAAAAATTATCAGTTCGCTGCTGAGCATTATATATGAGTGAAGTGAATCTAAGCCCTGAAAGTGAAGAAGTCAAAGGCAGATAGTGGAAGGGAGAAATTAATCTGTGTCAAACAGACTGTAATTACTGCATTGTTACAGACAGAAATAGAGTATATGGATGTTGTTTAAATGGCCTTTTTAATAGCACAGAGGGGTACTTAGTGATTTCTAATCATTAGTGGCAGCAGCGGGTGTAATTCCGTTCCTTAATCTGATCTCATTAGTGAGACCCCGTCTGCAGCGGTGATTTATATTGATCGTCAGGACTTGTGACTCAAATGCTGGAAGTTAATTAAGCGATAAAGTAGGAAACAAATGAGTGAGTTCTGAGTGTTTGTTTTCTTGCACGGGCAACTCCTGCCAGGACAATGAGGAAACAAATGCAAACAAAAAAAAAGTCAGCCACACTTCAGCTTCACTTCACACACAACTGGAGTCTGCAGTACACGGCGCTCAAGTGGCATTTGAAAACACTTACCTGAATGTTGCTTGTCTAACCTGTAACTGATTATTTATATGTACTGATAAACAACCGTGGTTCCAGTTAAGTTAGGAAACTGCGTAAAATATGAACAAAAACAGTATTTAATTGAAAATAGTGAGATTCCAACACATTCATTTTTTAAATATATGCTCATTTTGAACTTGAGAGGACCTTTACTTTCCAAAAATAATATAAAGGGACAAAAAAACATGCATATGTCGATCCATCCTCTTAACAGCATACCCAGTGCAAGGTTGCAGGGGGACTAGAGCCTTATGATCATGAGTGGCACTGAATTACAAATGGACACACTGTATGAAACATTTCTAAATGCCAGTACTAGTGCATGCAATCAACTTAAACTCCACCATACAAATAAATTAATAAAATGAAAAATAAAATATAAAAATAAAATATAATAATAATGATAACTTTAAAAAAAAAATCACATTATAAACCAAGTGAAGAAACATTGCTGTCTTTGCACAGTTTGCGTGGTACCTCACAAATATCTAAAGAATACATAAAGGCCTTGGAGAAACATTTGCGTAGAGAAGGTCTTCCGTGTTTCAACAACTGGATAGCACCGTAGAAAAAGATAACTAAACTGTACTTATAGCAGGAAGTGATGACACTGAATGTAAAACCAATGTTTTTTTTTCCCCAATTGATTCCCTCAGTTCCCAAGTCTTTTTTTGAACGCATGCTTTTGAGTTCACTGAGTGAAGAAATTTTAATTTCACTTACAATGCAAATGAAGGGTACCAGTCAAAAGAACACATTATTTTAAATTTTATTTGAACAAATATTTGTCACATATGTTTGTTTTTTATTGGTTAAATTACATAACAACATCAAATGCTTTATTTACTCATTTGTAGTTATAATCTCTGGCTCTCTTCCACAGCATGTCTTTAGTCCTGTCTCTCTCCCCTCAGGCCCAACCGGTTGTGGCAGATGACTGCCCCTCCCTGAGCCTGGTTCTGCTGGAGGTTTCTTCCTGTTAAAAGGGAGTTTTTCCTTCCCACTGTCGCCAAGTGCTTGCTCATAGGGGGTTGTTTTGACTGTTGGGTTTTCTCTGTATTATTGTAGGGCCTTTACCTTACAATATAAAGTGCCTTGAGGCAACTGTTTGCTGTGATTTGATGCTATACAAATAAAATTGAATTGAATTGAATTTATAGTACAATAAGAATTTAGATCAATTTGATTTTTCCAAGCTTCTGTTGTAATACTGTGAATTTTCCTCCTAAAATTAATGGCTTGCACATAACCTGCCATTTAAAAGGAAAGGAACCAGAGTATAATATTTGGGAGCTTATATAATATTAATCCAGTGCAGATGTAGAATCACAAGGTACGCCTTGTAGAACCTGACATTTATGACGTAATAAATGGCAAAAAAAAAAAAGAGATAATGGGAAGGCAGTGGTGTCATAAGATAAATGTTATTAATGACTGGAAGTGAAAGAGAGAGAATGATGCACTCAGATAAAACTGGATGTCTGAACTTTACTGGAAAGGCTACACCATACTCACCACCCCCAACCCAAATTCTCACATACTATGACAAATGCCCAATAATCTTAAGTTTACTGATAACATCTAATAAATATTTTCATATTAATAATCAGTTTTGCAACATGAAAACTCAAAAAATCATTTGGAGAAACTAATTAGTTATTTTCCTAATTGTTATTTTCCTAATAGTGTTTATTGGTATATGATAAACAAGGTAAGTAGTGCTTGTCCAGTGAAATCAAAAACATATCAAAGTCACAGCAATCTCATTCCTTGCAGCTCCAACATCTTATCAAAAAGTTTCTTACCCGCTTGCACCCATCCTTCAAATTACTGCCATCTTGTGGTTGCAGTTGGGTATTGTTTTTGGAAGCTTGTCTTGAATCCCATTGGAATCTGTATGGGGCCTGCATTTTCATTCTGTTAACAAAGGCTGGTGCAGGACAAGTATGCTAGACAAGCTGCCACTGGACCTGCTTTCACTGCTCTGAGATCAGTTACCATCTGTGTGCTGTGTAGAAACAGCTAGCATTAGCAAGAAACTGAGCTCACTGTGATTTATAATCCTAACAGATAAGTTGTCTCCTAAAAACCACCTTTGCCAGCATGCATGATTTAAAGTTAGTGTAAAAAAGTTTTTATTAACTCCTTTAGCACATTAGCAAGGAGCCCTTGATGGGAGAGGACTTTAGCTCAAGCAGCACTTTCAGATTGTCATCTCTAAGAAATATCTCTGCTGACTGAATGTGTGAAGTTTAACCAGATACTTTGCTAATACACCACCCTCATTTTTCATTAATATTTGACTCTCCTGTGATAATATGTGATAATGATGGTTAACAGTGTGTCTTTTGTCCTGTCTCCCCTCCCTCACCCGTACCAATCATGGCAGATGACTGCCCCTCTCTGAGCCTGGTTCTGTTGGAGGTTTCTTCCTGTTAAATAGGAGTTTTTCCTTCCCACTGTTGCCAAGTGCTTCCTTGTAGGGGGTCATTTTGATTGTTGGGTTTTCTCTGTAATTATTGTAGGGTCTTTACCTTCCAATTTAACATGCCCTGAGGCGACTGTTTGTTGTGATTTGGCGCTATATAAATGAAATTGAATTGATTGCAGCGATTTTTTTTTTAACTTCGTTCTTTCCTCTTCTTCCTGCCTGTCAGGTCTGGCAAGAGTAAATAAAATAAAATATAAACATTAACAAGAATAGCCTATAGAAACTTATAGAGCTCTTCTTGTAAAAGCAAATATGTTTGGCAGCAGCAACGCATTTGGACCATCATTCTGATTGCAAAAACTGCCGGACATGACGGGCCCCAAAAAAACAAAAAACAAAAAATACAACAAACAGTGGTAATGAGTCTTTGAGACCACTGTGGAGGAATTCAAATTTCAATGACTTTTTCACACAGGGCAGGTTTGAAAAGGTTTTTTCCCTTAATAAATGAAATCATTAAAAAAAAAAATTATAATTTTTTTTTAAGTCAAGATGTAGCTATCACTTTATTTCACAGAATATGATTACAGTAAAGTACATTACAGTAGATTTAACAGAATATAAAGTATCTTAAATGACCTCAACCTTAAACATCCGCAGCTGTAGTACTGACCCATATAACACTGATGGGAAACATTGTTTTCCTTTTGATACCGTAAGTAAAATGTGCCTGTAATACACAGCTGTTGTGTAGTGAGATGTTTTCATAGTTTGGTATTACTGTTAGCTTATGCCAGTTTAGTGACTTTGGTAGACTTCTTGTGCTACTGTTACAATATTAGCATGTAACAGGCTAACATTCAACTGGTAAAAATAAATAATAATGCAACCAGAGCACCTTAACAGTGAACACGCAGGTAAGACACCTCAGGAGAATCCTGGGAAATGAAGGAGGATTTATTGTAATATGATATAATTATTCCAGTTGAAGGTTTTATTTTAAAGTCATTCGAATGAGTGAGAAGAAAATTGTGATTTTTATATAGTAAACGGTTTTATGTGGTTTTGGTGTGAAGTTCAAAAGTAAAAGCGTGAACTAGAAAAAAAAAATTGCAGTACTTGGTGTGATTATTTACTGAACGATTGCGTATCGGATTCGTGCATTCACAAGTATGAATCTGAAGTCCTTGTTGAACATTGTGATGAAAAGACAGGCATGAACATCCTTCCACGTGTAGTTTTTCGCTGGCATTAATTATCTCTTCAGCCAGACGCACCGCACTCATAATGACATTACGACTTTGCAAACATTTACATTTACGGTGATCAGTGGAACTTTTTACTCTTTTCAGCGGAAATGAATCTCACATTATTTTTACCCTCCCCAATTAATTTCCATCTATATAAGCAGAAATGCTGCATTAGCCAGTGGGTTGTGATGCTGTGTTGATACCACAGCCAATGTGAATAACCTCAAGAGAAGGGCAATCTGGAGTAATGCATATACCCAGGAGAAAATAATTGAATTTTTATCTGTTTTATACTATAATGAATCCTTAGACATTAGCACAGATTGAGCTCTGAGGACTTTGCAAAGCATGGATAATTACTTAGTGGGAGCTGAATCTATGGGCTAGTCACAGAGAGAGAGCAAGAGAGGGAGCGCTTCATTATATTGTATAGTGATCGCTAACGAGGCCACAGTGGTGGTGGAGGCGTCTGTTACAACAACCAAACACAGTTATCAATTGTCTGGGAGCACAGGAGCCCCGAAATTTGGCATTATGAGATAAAAGAATTATTGTACACTCCAATCAGCTTGTGCAAGATTGTGAGATTATTTATGCAGTATGGCCGAGCTATGCACGAGTGATAATTTAGGCAGTTTGTTTGTGTGCGATTGTGAGTCTGTAAGCAGTAGTGGCCCTCTGAAGCTGAGCCGTTAATTAAAAACGTTGAAAGGAAGAAACTGCAGACTGTTTTTTGAGTTTGATTTTGTAAATGTACAGTTTGTGGAATGAAGCTCAGTTGTTTTATAGTGATGAGTGAACTTGATTATTCAGCTTGTAGTGTGAAATAGGAAGAGTTCCTCCTCAGTGTGCATATATTGTATATATCAGGTGTATCTTGTACAGGGAATATTCAATCTGTATCAGGCAAGGCACATATTTATCTATACATTTACCGGGTGAACTGTAGAGCCAGTAGAATAGTATTGAAAAATAGTAAACTACTCTGTATTATTCAGGTGTGTGTGTGTGTGTGTGTGTGTGTGTGTGTGTGTGTGTGCCCTTTATTTATTTCCTGAAATCATGAGTAATGTGCTTCTTTATACGAGGATGTCGTTTTGAGATTTGGTGTGGCTCTTCATGTTTTGGTGCCTATGTGCACATGTGCAGGAATGTGTTAGACATGCAGTTGTACGCATCTGCTGGGACTGAGCTCATTGTCTGCACTAAAGAAAAACTTCAGCAGTTAGTTTCACAAACAGAACGCATCAGTGGAGAGGAAAACACTGCATTTTTTTTCTCTCTAAAAGTGGGGGCCATTGCTGCTCAGTCAGCCATTTCTTATGAAATCATCACCTAAATCTCCACAGATACGCAACTGTTGTCAATGGACTCATCGGCCTCTCCCCTTTCCCCGCCCCTTGCCCTCTGTTTCCAAAGAAAAGGCCTTGTGCTTGCGTTCCCTCCTCCTCGAATTCGAAGGGGATTAAGACGAAGGTCCCAAAACGAGATGGCCAAAGACTAGCGTCATGAAGAGTCTATTTCACACATGAGTGTGCCCCCATCTCATGCTGTTGGCCACTCTTTGAATGGGCAGAAGGAGAAAATGGAGGGCGTCGGAGGGGGGGTTGGGGGTGCCAATTGATCTCTTTAAGCCATTGGGACTTACTTAACTTATCCAGGAGCAGGCGCTCTGTTGAAGGTATTGCCTAGGCCTCACTTTGCATGAGAAAACCAGGATTAATCCAAATATTTATCCATGCTGAGAGAGATGTTTTCCCAGTCTTTACATCCCCAAAGGAATTCTGCTTTTTTTTTTTCCTTTGAAACTCTAAGATTAATACACCATTTCCTGCCTGAAGTCTAGTCTGTGTTGCATCTTGTGTAAGAAATTCTATGCAGTGAATTGAAAAGTATGGCATTAATATTTCACAGAGAGAAAATTCATTGTCTCCTTCCTCTGGAATGGGCTTCTGGCAGCACTGAAGCTGATTGGACAGTGAGAATGTCTCACGGAGGCGGCACTGAAAGGAGTATGCGTGCACCACAGTGAACTTGGCCGCCGGTATACCTGCAGACAACAGCAGCTCCACTTGTCTGATGTCAGAACTGTCACCACGGTTACAGAGGGTTACAACGTCATTTGACAATTCTCTCAGACGAGATGGAGAAACTCCCCAGGAAACCCATCTCTCCGCTATGAGGTGTCCATGGCAACCACAAGCAAGCCAAGCATATTGTAATTCAATAGATATCTCACACTCAGCATGCATCCAATCATCCCATTCATCGCCATCTCTCTCTCTACATTTCTATCTGCCCCCCTTCATCCCCAGTCTGCCACTCTCAATCAAATCCTCATTATACTGTACTGTACCGCTCCTCCTTTATCTTCCTTTAGCTCGCTAACTTTATCTTCTTCTTCTTGTTCTCCACCACTGCAAAAATGTTGACCTAATATAATAATTTTTTGCCTTTTTTTTTTTAAATGACACCATTATATATTTTCTATTCAAAAAAAAAAAAAAATCAAACCAAACAATGAATTGTTCTGCTAGCAAGTCCTGGGTATTCAAAGCCTGATGGAGGGTAATTCCTTCGGGCCCCAGACCTCGACTCCCATCCAAAACCTATTAAAACACAGTTAGGTCAGGTCCCGCATTCTCGGTCTTTCTGACAACTTTGTTTCCATAAAATATCTTAAACTTTAGAAAAATAAATTTTTTTTAAAAAGGCACCAGTAACCTATTATACATGACATTGTTGCTGCTTCTAATGTGCTTTGAGAGAGTGATGTTCAGATGTAAACCCAACCAAGGTAAATCACCAACAACTGTACTCTGTGTTTGTGTGTTTGTGTGTGGTCTGGGCCTGTGCGGTTGAAGCATGTCCAAAGCACAAATTACAAATGCCTTGTTTTTTTTTTAAACCAACTGACACTTTTCTGCAGACCTCCTTATATAAGTCGCAATATTAGGCACAGGCTGAAAGCAGATGTTTGTAGTGGCAGTGAACTTGGTTGTAATGAAGATTAAATCACATTATGACACTAAGAGTCAATAACTGGCCAGCATTTCGTGATTTAAATTAGTATTTTTCTTTCTTTATTGCCTTTCAGTGAAGTGGAGTCTGCTTTTTAAAAGCATCTTTTGTTCCATGTGCTTGTCTTCATCACAGTCTCTCACTCACATCTTCCTTTCTTTATTCTTCTTCACTTTTCTCTCCTCTTGTCACTTTCCATCTCCTGCTTCTACTGCATCTGCCTGCACCCTGCCTCCTCTGCTTTTGTAATCTTTTTTTTTTTCCCCTTTCTGTCTCGCTGATCTTCCCACCTCCGTTCCTTTCTTCCACACTCTCCCTTGAAGCACTTTTTTTTCCCAGTCTCCCTGTGTGAAGACCTGTTCTTGGGAACCACTCCATGTAAACTGTTAACTTGGCTCCAGCAGTATCTCAAACTCAACCATAAATTGTGCTGTCAGACAAACAGGCAAGCATTGGGTCAACCTGGTAGCACAGTTTTCTTTCTTCCGAGTTTTTTTCCTTCTTTGCCTTTGTCTTGGCGGTCTTTAGCGAGGGGCATGCACTGACCCTTCTTCTCAGCCACAGCAGGCACTGGGTTTTCTGTAGTGGGGGGACTCTGCTGCAGACCCTGAGACAGATCAGAACTCCACTAGAGGAGTCAAACAGAGCTATTGAGACAGGAGAATAGTCAGGCTCGGCCAGAGGGAGGGCTGAGTCCAGCCCACGCAGCGTGAGACATGGTATCATGGGAAAGATAAGCAAAGGGGAGCCATGAGCTGATCCACCTTTCCCATACACACTGCAGTCTCAGAGACAATGTAGCCTTCTGCAGACTTTCTGTATTATGCAGACGTGCATCAGTGGTGCTAACATATGTATTGTGCCAATCTGAGAGCATCATTTTATACATTCTTCACAGGAAACGACTGTTTAAAGCTCAGACAGGTGGAAATCTGTGTGGATCTTACTTTTGTGGGGTTTTTTTCATTCAACTTGTGTTTGTTTTTTCGAGAAATCAAATTCTAATTTTCTTTTAGTCATCAATAAATAAATAATAAGTTGTGGTCATTTTTTTAGATTCAAACACATATTATACCAATATTGGTTTTACATTTGTCCTTTTAGGATAATAAAATACAAAATTTTTCAAAAAGCAAAACAACCAATATAATATTAGATTTGGAGTACTATCAATTATGGGAAGCAACACTTCTTTTAAAATAAACAAAAAGTATTTTCTTATGTTATTTTAAAGGAAACTTTTAGTGACCTACCACAATATTCCTGAATCATCATAACTGTGGCATAGATCTTTGTTTTCTAGTAAAGTATACAATAACATATAAAATTAGTCAGCCTAAATTAGGTCCGTAATGAGCACATAATAGATAGCTAGAGAATAATCAGTTACCCTGGAAATCCTTTCCTATTTTCTTTTTTCTAAACAAGGAGACAGATCACAGTGTTTGTGGGAAAGCAAGACCGCTAAGAGGCTGGGAAACTATGGAAATGAGAATTTAGAGCAAAAGTGAGCAAACAATACCCTAAAGATAGTTTTCTCTGATGTGATTTTTCCTCTGCATGAGTGCCCACAAACCCATTACTTCAGACACCTTGGGGCACAGCTTTCACACACTACCCCCACCAGTAGAGGGCACTTGAGTCACACTTCCTCTGGTAAACATGCACAGACTCTTTCAATACAGTTCAGTTCAGGGTGATTTATATAGTGCCAAATCACAATAACAGTCACCTTAAGGTGCTTTATACTGCAAGGTAAGGTTGCTACAGTATTCTGGAGAACATCTCCAGAATTAAGTGACCCCCCCCCCCCGTCAGCAAGCACTTTGCAACTGTGGGAAGGAAAAACTCCCTTTAAACAGGAAGAAACCTCAGGCAGAACCAGGGTCAGGGAGGGGCAGCCATCTGCCATGACCGGTTTGGTGGGGGTAAAAAAAGAAACGAAGAAGGAGAAGAGAAAAGAAAATGAGAGCACAGGGAGACAAGACGAAACACAGACTAAAGGAGAGAGAAGTCAAACATTTAATGACATGCTGCAGTGGTATATAAACACATGGGGAGGGTGTCTGTCTCCTGAATACAAACTGGGAGCTGGTTCCACAGGAGAAGGGCCCGATCACTGAAAGCTTCCCATAATTTTTAGAAACCCTAGGAACCACAAGGAAGCCTGCAGTCTGAGAGTGTACGTGCTTTGTTGGGCTAATATGAGGTCTTTAAGACATGATGGGGACCGATCATTCATGTGAGGAGAGGACACTTGAAATCACCCAAACCCGCACATAAGACAGGAGGCTTACAATGAGTGCTACAGTTATGAGGCTAGGCACCTAATTTTAAGGGTGATGGACATGGATGAAATTGCCTCTCTGGAAAATTTCTCTTTTTAGAAACACAGACAGACAATAATATTTTGTCCCAATTAAAAATTGATAGACCCTCTGTAACCAGCAAGCTGGGTGCTCTATAATTTCTGCTCTGGTGCCATCTTCCTCATTTCACATACTGCGTTTATAATATAGATCATGACGGAAATTCATTAAAATTAAGCACTTATTAATGATTTAAATGAATGCAGGTTCTTGCCTTTTCTATAAATATTCCACACATTGTGCACTGAAATTCATGAAAAAATCCATTTCTTCAAAGGCAATAAAAACATTCGGCCAAGACGTTTCCTCGGCCAGGAGAAACAAGTCCATATGAGAAGACAATAATTACGAAGTAGGACACAAAAAGGGATGGAAAAATAACCATTAAAAGCAAATGAGACTAAAATAAATATTGTGTTTGAGTTACCATGTAGTCAAAAGCAGCCAAGAGTATGAGCTCTATGATTGGAGGATTATTTGGTGGGCTGATTTTTTAAGGAAATGTCTTTATTCTGAAAATATGACATTATGCAGCCGGACAGCTCAGCTTCGAAAACTGTCATTTAGAGTTAAAAATATAGAAAAAAATAATCATTTAAAGATGAGACTGGAGATTTGGCACAAATGAAATGTAACTGTTTCATCAGGTCTCTGCGTTACAGTTAATTTATAAACTGCATGATTTAACAGCTGGACATGCAAAGCAATTAAATATTTAACATAATAAAAACATGCTTGAAATACACAAATTAGATTTTTTTTTTTAACAAACATGCAATATGATGAGATAATATTACCTCTCTACCTTTAGTGACTGTCCTGGATTAGAGAAAAAGTTTTAAATTACATGCCTGGTGTTTAATATTATACAGCACCCCAAAATAACATGCAAACAAGTTATTAAATGTATAGAAATAAAAATAAATCTGTACGCTATATGAGGTCTGCTGGGTGGCTGATGCCTCACTCTCTGCGTCAGGTCTCTTTTGGTGGGAACATCTTCATTTCAAGGGGATCAGAAAGCTGTTACACAGCAGGCTCATTCACTCCTGCCTCAATGAGACAGGCACAACAATAGGCGTGATCAATGCACGCAGGGCCAACAAAGACCAGATAAGGGCTTTCTCAAGGATCAACAAGCCTGGTTTACCATCGATATTGCTCTGAAAGAGCCCTCGTTTGAAAAACAAAAACACACACACAAAAAAACCCAAAAAACTTGGCTGAATCTGACAGAGCTGAAGATCAAATCAGTATTCAACTGGACAGCCCTTTTCTATTATTCAGTTTCAGCAGTCAGATTGTGGCTCCTCAACCAATTTTCAGCCAAAGGGCAAAGTGGATTCTGCTATTTACTGGATCTGGAACAAAGAGCTTTCTTCATAAGTGCGAATAAAAAAAAGTTGCCCTTCAATTTAAATCAGGCATGAGTGGAAATTTTGGACAATCGCTACTCCCATGCCATAAATGATCACTTTGGCACCACTTTTTGGCAAAGTGGAGTTTTGCATGCATCCAAATGAGGTGCAAGACAGGATAGACTGCCAAAAAGCTAAAAGGACGGAGCTAAACTGGCAGTTATGTCTCAGTTGAATCAAAGGTTAAAATGGGTCACATATCTTTATCTAATTTTCTTTAGAGACGCCCAGACCTCCCTCTCCCTGGCCACCTCCTGCAGCTCATCCCGGGGGGGGGGGGGAGGACACCAAGGTACTTCCAAGCCAGCTGAGAGATGTAATCTCTAGAGCATTCCCAAAACACCTCACCCAGGAGGCATCTTGAAGGCATTCTAGCTAGATGCCTTGACCACCTCAGTTGCCTCTCTTCAATGTAGAGGAGTAACGGTTTTACTCTGAGCTGCTTTTGAATGACCAAGATCTTCGCTCAGGATTGGACTGGTAATCTGGCGTACCGGGCTTTTTTTTCTTCTACGAGACAGGCCCACAATTTAGAGGGGGTGGCCCATTGGCCCATCTTCAACAGACAGTGGACTGAAGCGGCAGAAAGGTTGTGCGGAGAAGTAACGTGTAGATGATACAAAATGTGTAAAGATCAGAGACATGTTCGCTGCTGTAGGCTCCACGTCCTCTGTAACAGCTGTGCTCCTGCAACAGCAGGCTGTAGGTGAAGACGGCAGCAGTGGACAGGCAGAGGAGCCGCAGGGGAAAGTGTAGTGCGTAAGCAGGTAGTAACATTAGGATAATACAGGGACTTTGAGGTGATGGAGGTAACGTTAGCTCTATTACATGAGAATGATGAGCAATGGCGATTGATTAGTATCAATATTTATTGGTAATTGCATACTTCCCAAAATATGGCAGCCATGGCCCCTTAATCTGATAAAATTGCAAACGGTCAAGCCGAGAAGTGTTGGATGAGCAGTAAGTGTCCATTTTAGGCTAGATCATAGCATTTTAGATACTTAAGTTAAAGGTGTGTTGAAAGGCTGCACAGTACTTTGAGTGCTTTTTAAAATGTTTAACCACAGCATAGAGGCTACAAATTCAAACAGCTGAAAAAACAGATTTTAAAACTGCTAAATGATACGTAAAAGCTCTGCAATTTAAGCATTAATAAGTAAGTGTAAAAAAATGTTATTAGCAAAAGGTATGCTCACATTGAACAAGAGTAAGACAGTATCAAATGCTTTTAAGACATAGTTGTGGGCCGGTCTAAACCAAAAATGCCAGGACCGACTTTTTTTTTTATCCCAGTCCAACCCTGTTTGTTATGCTCAAATACAAATAAAGCTTGTTATTTCAATAATAATAATAACAACAACAACAACAACAACAACAACAATAATAATAATAATAATAATAATAATAATAATAATAAAGAAGACTTGTACCAGTTTCCATCCAGTCCGCTAGGTGGAAGCCGCGACGCTTCCCTCCAAAAAAACCTCTGAATAACCGTATAAAGAAGACTTGTAGCGGTTTCCATCCAGTCCACTAATAAACCTAATTTGGTTTCTAGCTAAATTCTTTATTCATAAAAGAAAATTTAGTAATAAAACCCCTTGTTTTGTAGTATTCAGAAAGGACATGGAGCATTATTTTAAATTGTTTGCTGAATCAACAAACAAGAAGGCTATCAAAACTTTAAATATATGTTCTACTTATAACTTTTTTCTTTAATGTAAATAACCCCTGGCTCATTTGGCTCATTAGTATGTTGTTATGTTCTTGTATTGTATACTATGTTCTTTATTGTATACTTGTTTTTGTGAAACTTAATAAATTCCTGAAAAAAAAGAAGACTGGTAGCAGTTTCCCTCCAGTTCGCTTGGTGGCAGACGCGACGCTTTCCCTAAAAAGAAAACCCTCTAAATAACCGTATAAAGAAGACTTGTAGCAGTTTCCATCCAGTCCGCTGGGTGGCAGCCACAACACTTTCTCTAAAAAAACCCAAAAACCTAAATAACCGTATAAAGAAGACTTGTAGCAGTTCCCGTCCAGTCCGTTGGGTGGCAGCCGTGACGCTTCCTCTAAAAAAAACCCCCAAAAAACCCTCTTAATAACCGTATAAAGAAGACTTGTAGCAGTTAGTGATGGGAAGTTTGGCTCTTTTCAGAGAGCTGGCTCTTTGGGCTCTGCTCCCAAAGAAGAGCCGGCTCTTTCGGCTCTCGAACGGCTCTTTACTTGTTAACATTTGTAGCCTCATATTTTAGCCTAAATAAGCAAAAATGAATGGTTTGTGTGCTGAGATGCCCTCTTTTTATGATAAAGTTTATAATTGCTTTATTTTGTCCTGTTAAAAAAATCCTACTTTTATTTAACATTTTAAATAAACTTTTAATGGAACACAGGACAAACAAACACACTGACTTTTTTTGCTTTGTGTTCCAGTAGGACGACAGTTGGGTCATTAGATGGAGACCTAGCTTGCCCTCTCTCCTCCAACTGCACCAAGTTTTTTTGCGAGCGACACATCACTAGTAGCAGTTTGTTGGAGCTGCTAGGGGGTTGTATGGTGCTGGCTGGGAATAACGTGATGTGAAAACTAATTATTATTGGGTTTAATTATCAGATATATATTACAATTCCTTCCGGGTAAACACCAAGGCATTTTGAGGTCAGCATGTCCTGGGTCTACCCAGGGGCCTCCTCCAGGAAGGACACCTGGAACACCTTGCCCAAGAGGCATCCTAGTCAGATGCCAGAGCCACTTCAACTGTCTCCTTTTGATGTGGAGGAGTAGTGGCTTTCCTCTGAGTCCCTCTCCAATGACTGAGCTCCTCACTGGAGGGTGTGCTCCAAATTATAAGCAGAATTACACTACTCACTGTTCCTGGGAAAGTACTGGAGAGGAGAGTCTGTCTGTTAGTTGAACTAAAAGACAAACATTAAATGTTTCTTTGCATCAGGTAAGAGGTTCTTTGTGTACATGGATTTCCCAAACAAATGGTGGTCAGTCTCAGTGCTGAAAGAAAGCAATCTAAATGGAAGTGTGAATCATTAATTTGAGGGAGAAATAAGTTGCCCATTTAAAAAATAATTATTCATTTAAAAAAACTGGAGCAATCAGTCTTCAAGCAACAGCCTGCTGTGTTACAAATTAATGAGCTTTCCCAACATCCTGAGGGAAGCTCATCTTTCTAAAAGCTATTCATGTGCTGCCTGCGCAAGTTTGACGCTACCTAACTTTTAAAACAGATTGCATTATTACTGTAGGTGTGACTGCTCAAATCACTTGGTTGTTTGACCACATGAACAGAAGAGACCAACATAACTGGCACGCCTTTGCCTGGACTGTATGAGCTGTATTTCAAACCCATATTCACTGTTCAAGGGTCAAGCTCATTATCAGCTCCTGACAGGATTTTCACATCCCACTATTAAATCAGGAAATCTCTGTATGTCAGCCATGTGTTCTTCACACATTAGTTGAGAAACAGCTGTTCAAACCATCCACTTCAAACCTGGCAGTGTACGGATGAAATCCCGAGTTGTGAAGAAACAACATGTATGATTTCAGGCTACCAATTCTATGATGATAATATATGCTAATGAGATGCAGTCTTTTTCTCATGTCTGATTGGCTTAGCCTAATCATGTGATCATATTGTGCCGTGTGATTGGCTGTACCTACTTGACAATTATCGACTGAAATGGGGAAAGTGGGGACTCCCCATATCTAGAACTTACCCAGGTGGCAGTAGCTAGATAGTGAGAAAGTTGGGAATCCCACATTTCCAGGTAAAGAGCCACTCTGTTTATAGTAACATCAGTTCTAGGCTGCAATCTTATTGATTAGCCTGTGATGCCAACTTCTGATTGTCAAACACATTGGTCAGGGGTGACTCATGGCCATAATTGTACAGACTATGACTCATCATTGGGCAATATTAAAGCCATACATACTGCTCGGCAGTATTGCTCAAATGTAAACACCATGGTTGCATTATGTTTGGTACATGATGCCTTATGATTATAGTAATGTTGTACATAATACGTTGATATCAGCATTATTATTAATCTCTGGCTCTCTTCCACAGCATGTCTTTTGTCCTGTCCCTCTCCACTCAGCCCCAACCGGTCGCAGCAGATGACTGCCCCTCCCTGAGCCTGGTTCTGCTGGAGGTTTCTTCCTGTTAAAAGGGAGTTTTTCCTTCCCCACCGTCGCCAAGTGCTTGCTCATAGGGGGTCGTTTTGACTGTTGGGTTTTCTCTGTGTTATTGTAGGGTCTTTACCCACAATACAAAGCGCCTTGAGGCGACTGTTTGTTGTGATTTGGCGCTATATAAATAAAATTGAATTGAATTAACCTAAATATCTAAAATGCTATGATGTAGCCTAAAATTGAAAATCAGGGCGTTTATTTCCTTTTTTTTTTTTTGGTCTTGCTACAAGTCTTATTTTAAAAAGATTAATAATAATGATTAAATACAGAGTGAAGTATAGACAAGTAAATAAAAGTGAATGAGAAGAAACAGTGCATTATGGGACCCCCCCCCCCCAGCAGCCTAGGCCTATAGCAGCATAACTAAGGGGTGGTTCAGGGTCATCTGATCCAGCCCTAGCTATAAGCTTGATCAAAAAGGAAAGTTACACCACCTACAAGTTAAAGGTTAAAGGTGTGTTGAAAGGCTGCACAGTACTTTGAATTTGTAGCCTCTATGCTGTGGTTTTAAAAAGCACTCAAACAGGTGAAATAACAGATTTTAAAACTGCTAAATGATACATAAAAGCTCTGCAATTTAAGCATTACTAAACTAAGTGTAAAAAAGTATTAGTAAAAGGTATGCCCACACTGAACAAGAGTAAGACAGTGTCAAATGCTTTTAAGACATAGTTGTGGGTCGGTCTAAGCCAAAAATGTCAGGGTCGATTTTTTTGTCCCAGTCCAGCCCTGTCTTCAACCGATCTCTAAGAGGGAGCTCAGACACCTTCCTTGGGAGGAAACTCATTTCCACTGCTTGTGTCTGTGATTTCATTCTTTCAGTCACTTTGCACAGCTCATGGCGGTGAAAACAGGAATGTAGCCCAACCAGTAAACCAATAGCTTTGTATTTACGTTCAGCTCTCTCTTCACCACAACGGACCGATGCAGCAGGGGTGCAACCTGAACAGGCTGCCAGCACAGGACCAACACATAAGAGACAGGCAACCATTCATGCTCACATTTACACCTACAGCCAATGTTGTCACAGCTTAGCAAAAGGACTAACAGGCACGATGGTCGGCTCAAAGTTCAACAGATTTTAATTAAGCACAAAGGTGACTATTACAGAGCGAGATTTTCCATGATAGTCCAAAACATGAATGAATGAGTCGTGTTCTCTTCCTAAGATTTTCAGTCCACAGATTCCAACCACAGATTCATTCAAACAATTTCCAAAGCAGTTCAACAAATCACCCAGTTCAGTTCCATAGGTGGTCCTTTGTCTTTGCAGGTGAGTTTCCTCCAGCAGGCGGATAAGGATTTGCAAGGCAGGCAGGCAGGTGGGCTTCCTAGAGCAAAGGAGGACGAGGCTAATAAGTTTAAAGCTTGGCAAAAGGTAAGGCCTGAGCAACTCTACCAAACACTGTAGGTCAATAATCTGATGATGAGTGAAGAGGTGAGCTAAAGTTAAATACTGCAGGTAAATTAATAATGAGACACAGGTGCACTCCCAGAGCCTGGAGAAGCCATGCCTAATCTGGATGGAGGTAAGCACAGTTAATGAAGCACACACACACACACACACACACACACACTAAGAGAGGAAGAGAAAAAAGGGGAGAGAAGAGAGAAGGAAGGTCAGCACCTGGAGGATGGGGGGGGGGGACCATAACAAATTTAGGATCACCAGTTAAGCTAACATGCATGTCCTTGGACTGTGGGAGGAAGCCGGAGCATGCAGAATAACCCGCACAGACACAGGAAGAGCATGCAGAAAGAACCCAGCCAACTAATGAACTCACTGCCTAAATAATACTATCATATCTCATTATAGGGTAAAAAAAAAGAAAAAGAAAAAAAGTTTCTTCTGTTCACCAGCCAGGTACAACACTGAAACCTTCTGCCTAACATTGTGTTGCTCCCCATGTGGAACAGAAAGAGCTCTGAATCATGTAGACATGCTCTAAATTTGGATACTTCTGATTGTGTACTTTAATGGAGTACACTATACACACTGTCCTTAATGTTATTCTCCAGTGAAAACTGCAGTTTATTAACAGTAACCAGCATAACACATGTAATCACAATGCCTGAAAACACCCGCTATTGTTAGCTAACTGCTCTTAGTTAGTAATGCTAGCCAGCGCTGGCATCGATGCTGATGACACAGCCTCAACTCTGCTTTTGTGGAGATGCATTGAACTGGATGCCTTCCAGCACATCAACTTCAAAACCTGAATCTTCACTTGCTACGCAACACATCCCACCCATAACTAACAGTAACAAGGTAAGCAGTGTTTTTCACTTTACCTGTCAGTGGTAATAATATTATGGGTGTTCAATTTATATCATAGGTTTAAAAATATGCCAAGAACCATATGTAGGTACTATCTGACCTAAATCTTGGATAAGCCAGTCAAAGTTAACTTTCTCATACATGTACAGGCTTTTTCACTGCAGAGAGCAGTGGGGAATTTGACAAAGGAGCTTTGGGGACAGCCATGGGGCTTACAGCATTCTTCTGCTTTAAGTCTCTTTCTCTGGGAATTAGCAGACACTAAGGCCTAGAGGGCAATCACATGGAGGGTCTGCGGATCTCGGCACAGTGATGTCTTATTCAGATGCTCATGTCTCATTGTGATGAGCTCTGTCTGCTATCCCAATGCTCTGGGATAATGACTTATTAAAATAATTCAGTAACCCAAAGCCAGAAAACTAACAATGTCTCTTTTTGTAATCTCATCAGATTGTGTTTGATGTAAGGGAATTTTATTTACATAACTCAAGATCACAAATACATTTACCCCAAGGGACTTTCAGCTGTGTATAGCATAGAAGATACTCTATCCTTAGTCCCTCAGCATTAAACCTGCATGGTTTCACTCTGTTCCCTAGAGCAGCTCAGTGCAGAATTAGTTAAGGTACATCAACTAGGATGAAACCTTTAAACAACTAAATTTGAAGTAACATGCCTTCAATACATGTGAGTTTGTTAAGACAACACACTGATATCTTCAACAGATTTGTGGCTTGATCAACTGCCAGTAAGAAACAGGATGAACTACAATGTGTCGTTTCATCCCTTGGAGATCCAGTTCCAAGTAACCATCACAAGACTTAACTTCAGTGTGGCTGCCAGAGAAGAGAAAAGGATTATTTATTACAGATTATTTAATACAGGATTATTTACAGTATATTATCCAAAATCACATGTTTGTATCATGTACCTAAAATCTGGTACAGTGGTAAAAATGTATAAATTCATCAAATAAAAAAATAAGAAATAATCCCCATGAAGAGCAATTTAAAGAGTTTTATTGTAGAGCTAAGGCAAGCAAATTGTTGGAAGTGCCCTGTTTGACTGTCTTTCTTGATTATACTCAAAGAAATCAGAGTGCCTCTCTGAAAAATAGATTCTTCCTTTATCCTGGTGCTGTTGTCTTTGATAACAAAGTCATGTTGTTGTACCAGTCAGCCTTGCCCAACGCGGCGTCCCTCACCGCTCTACTACAGTCCCTCACTTGTCAGCAGACATGCAGGAAAACACAAGCGGGGCCTTGTGTAAGTGCTCTATCAGGAAAACTGTATCAAAACAGTTCAGCTCTAATCTGCAGAGCATGTTCCATCAATCAGGCTGTCACATAGTGATACTGAGCTTGAGTGTGAAACAGCAAAAGAGGACGAAGAGGAACAAAGTGCTTTTGAGCTACAAGACCGATTTATTTATTTATTATTACATAACATATCTCTGCAGGATGATGAAGGGTATAAATTCCAACAAATTTAGTGTAAGCTTTACCGTGTAAGTCTTGTATGCGCGGGAGTGTGTGAAAGGAGGGGATGTCAAGGCCTCAAAAGTGGTTTGCTTTGTAACAGGGACCATGAATTAAACAAATGGCTTCTTTATTAACTCATATCTGCATGTAATAGCCAACCTGTTATTTTAATAATGTTAAATAATAAAGGTTTTAAAAAAGGTCCACATCACTCAGACACTTTTTTTGCACCATTTGTTATGATTGCACATTGCCCACTGTGGACACATTCTTTAGTCAGTGAAATGAATCTGCATGTCAAATCCCATGAAAGTGATTCATTCCTGTCAAAGAATTGATCTCTTTTATGCTGTGATCCATCAACTGAGTGAATGGGGTTTGTTGATCAGTGTGCTGTGATCCTTTGGGGGGCTCTGAGGCTTTTGGGGTCAGGTGTGAAAGGGACAGTTGTCTCATTGTGTTTGTAACTGTTTGGGCAGCTAAATCCCCACAGACTGAGAGGTTGCAGATGCAGCACCGCGAAGAACGTCCCCTTGTCATCCCTGGATTAACCCCCACATACAAATCAGAGGTTATCTGCTGAGAGTAAAAGAGCAGGGATGATGATACCAGACACACTCACATGCTAGGAGTGTAACCAGCACTTCGGCTGACCCCACTCCTTCTACATACACAAACAATTCCCATTCTACAGTGTGTGAACTCCCCACACCACGTCCATCACTGTTTGCTCGGAGCGCTGTGACACCACCGGCGGCTCTGATGGATCTGAATGCTGCAGAGCTTCAAAGAATTAGCCAAAGTAAGGAGATGGTTGGAACACCCACCCGTCTCCCTTTTGGTTTACATTTCACACAATTATATCTTCGAGTGTGATTGTTTGTTTTTTCTCTGGTTACAAAAGCTACAAAAAACATGGGCGGATGTCAGCTTTTAGGCAGCACCACCCTGCTTACGAAATGGCAATGAACTGGGACAGCTGGGAAAACATTAAGAAAATAAACGTGTCAAAAAAGAGGTCATTTTAAGCAACAATGATGCAGCAAGGAACGCTCAGTGGTCTTAAAATTGCATGTCATTTACAATTATTGATGCATTTCCACATCCACTTATGACTACAGGATTATGACTTTTTTTTTTTTAAAAATCAGTTTGTTTAGACGAAAGCGACCCTCAGTTAAGATAGTAGCCTAACTCTAATATGAGACTGGACTCTGGTTACAACCCTGCCCTTAAGGGTGGCTGTGGCTCAGGAGGTAGAGCGGGCCACCTACTTATTGGAAGATTGGCGGTTTGATTCCTGGCTGCTCCGAGCTGCATGCCAAAGTATACTTAGGCAAGCTACTAAACCCCGAGTTGTTGTATGAATGTGTGTAAATGGTAGACAGAAAGCACTTAGCTACAGATCGAACTGCTTAGAGTAGAAAAGTGCTATATAAGAACTCGCTCATTTACCACCTATGTTATAAGACTTCACAAAAGAAATTCTTCCTTTGAATGTTATAAATCCAGAAATGTAGCTGCACCCAGAAGTAAAAGTGAAATCACTCCATAAAGGAACATATTGATTGAAGAATATAGCAATTGACACACAATTTCAGTTTTCCATGACAAGATATGTCAAATATGACATGCTAAACTTCTGTAGATGATCCAGTGATCCACCTTAATTGTTGGCCACCCTGACGGCTGATGAGTGACCACAGGAAACAGGCTTTAAGCATCCCTAATATATTGAACAGAATCTTAATAAAAAAAACAAGTGATGACAGCACAGCACCTCCTTATGGCTTATGGCTTGTGGCAGGTATGTATGTATGTTGGATACTTTTAAAGTTGATGTTATAAATACCCTGAATCCCACGGTGATGGCAGACACTGAATAAAGTTAATGGTGTTGGAAGTTAAAAAAAAATGTATGTATGCTATATGTAAAATATGACTTTTTAATAATCATGTTCTGATGATTGTGTTTCCACTTTGCACTTTGTTACAGTTTTTATAAAAACAGAAAACAAGTGGATGACCTTCCCAGGAGTGACGGGCTACAGTACTTCACTAAGAGTATAGAACTTTTTCTGTCTTTTTGTGATAACTTAAATGTCAGTTTTAAATGCTTGAACTTGAAAAATTATAATAAAAATCCAATTTTTTGTAGATTTCTACAGAGGAGTTATAAAGCCTAGGGTTTGCTCTTAATATATTATCATTTTGTCATTGGTATAAGTGCCAGAAATGGGAATGTGAGCCATGCCATCTCCATAAAAAAATAGGGTATTAACTAGTTCAAATCAACTCCAAAAAATACTTCTTTTTTTTTTTTTGATAGAATGATCATTTTCAATCACCATGAAATTTAATTACATTGTGCACTGACAATGAGAATATTTCAGGGTTACTCTTCTACATCCGGCTCATTGTTTCAGAAAAGTACACGGTGAAGCTTACAAGTTTCCCATGTGTTGCAAGTGACTGGGCAGTTATGGACTTCAGTTTTCTTTTGGCATCGGTATTTAAAGATTTTCAATGTTGCTACAAGGTGTTGCATCACCACCTGCTACTACAGTCACAACCAATGTTGTCACAGGTGAAGAACACTGGTTCGAGACCGTGACATGACCAAAATGACTGTGACCGTGTATAATGATCTTCGTACCTTTGAAATGGTTGCTTTGAAGACAGGAACTGGGTCTGTGACCAGTTGCCATCTCCAAATGACTGATGCATCAATCAATAAAACTAAAACAGCAATAAAAAGGCAATAAGATTTTATCAGTCTGCTGTCAGTTTGTGACTAAATGGGGTCAAACTGGCAATTGCATGCAATCTGAAAGTGGCAAATCTCATGTTAAACAGAGTATTCATATTAATTACATTTATAGCCCCACCACAAGGCAACATAGATTTGAAACAGAAACCAATTTATTATTATTTTTGTTCTGAGGACCTTTTGATACCTACAGTGGAATAAAATTAAATTCAGCTGAATTCTATTCTACCCGATTCTGTTTATATAGAAATCACACCACGTGTGAATCATTTTATATGGTAAAGTCAACACCTTACAGTATTGCAGACAGTACCCCCATTCCCTCTTAAGTAAGCACTTGGCAACAAGGGAGGAAAATCTTCCTTGAAACAGGAAGAAACCTCCGCCAGAACTAGACTAAGGGTGGGTGACAGTCCGCCTCGACTGAAAAGACAGTAAACTGGGAATGCTTCTGTAAATTCAACCCAAATCATAACATATTATTCTGATTTTTACTCATTATCTTCTTCAGTGGCAGTTGGCAGATTTGCTTCCTATAGCTTTACAATCCTCTGTGAGTCATTATCATAACCAGTTGAGACTGCAGGAAGTTCCAGCTGTAGATTAACACCCAAGCATGCGGAGGACGAGGGATACCTGAACCCCTTAGGCATATCATGCCAAGTGGATGTGATGGCTCATTGTCAATGCTGGTGTGATGCCTCATTTTCACATAATATGCCACATTGTTCCTCTGTGTTGGACTCTGACACCGAGCTGGAAATCTCTTTAATTCTTGTAGTTTGAGTGGAACGTCTCGCTCTCTGTCTTCCCCCAATTACAACCCTCTGCCGCTCCGTTCCCCTGACAGCCTACCAATTATGTATTTTTTTAAAACCCTTTTCAACAAACTCATCTCTCGCCCTGCCTGAAACTCCTCTCTCTGAAGTGCATTAAGCCAGGGTTTGCCACGGCTTCAGAGGTGTGAGGTTAATCAAAATAAACCTCTGCATGCCAGTGCTGACCCAGAGCTCCATTAATAGAAACACCTACAGCCTAAGCGATGTCGCTGATTGTTGGCAGGGAAATGGAGGGCGAATGCTCGATTGCCAGAATTCCCCAAAGTCTCCCGACACCCTTTTCTCCCAGAGAGAGCAAAATGAATTAAACCCTGTTTTCATCCCTGCTTGCTTTCTTTAATTCAGAAACCAATTACTTCAGATTTTCCACTTCAGGAGAGAGAGAGTGTGAGCAGCAAAGATAGAAAAAAAAATGGGATGAGAGACAGACACAGAGGCGAGAAAAAAAAAGCACAAAGACAATCCTCGGAATTAGTTTCATATGGAGATGCCAGCAAGGAAAAAAATGTACTTTGCACACTGGATGACAAAATTGCATGATGAAATTTTCTCCAAAAAATATTGCATCCACTGTGCAGCACTAAGTTTATCCAGAATAAATTCCTCCCTGATTGAACATGGCATACTTATTGCATCTTCATTAAAAATGTATGTTACTCTAGAATCTACCTAGTTTGGGTGAACTGCTTCTTCATATACCAATTGAGAATACATTTCACCAGTGCTGGAATAATTTCACTGGAATGGGGTTGCTTAAATACACCGAAGCAGCAACACTGTTTTTGTGATTTTGTATCTGCACAATAGGCACACAAAAAAAAAGATGCTACATTATTTATGACGGCAGGAGTAGATAGACATCTAAGATTACGCTGAGATTAAATCTCCTCTCAGGCTTCCTCCTCTTCTGTGACCCTGTGATCTACACAAGGAAACCCCAAACTCCAATCCTGGCTCTCATCTCTTCTCATCCATTCCCCTCCGTGGCTCCCTCCAACCTCTCCACAGCTGGAAATGAGACATTTCACTCAGGCAGTGCTAGTGCTGCTGCTACTTTGGTTCAAATTTACCTAGGAGCACTTGGCAAGGAAATTACACAAGTACAAGGAAACTGCAGATCGCTTAAGCTATCGAGTGCTCAGTTACATGCAGAGAAGTACTTTGGAGTCATACTTGGAATATTGAAGTGTTGAGTATAAGTGAGGGACTGAATTCAGCTTGCTTTTCTAGATGATCAACAGCAATTATGCTGCTTTAACAACATGGTTTGATCATTTCTTTGAACAAGTGTGTCTGTGTGTGTGTGTGTGTGTGTGTGTGTGTGTCTGTGTGTGTGTGTGTGTAAAGAGGGGTGAGGTGGTGGATCTGTGTTTGTGCAGAAATCGATGGTAGGTGTAAATGATCTTTTAGTTTTAACACTCTTACAAGATAATTACAAAATTAAATTTCTTGTTTCAAATTTATGGACGTGACTCTTTTTTCTTCTACACTCATGTATTTTATTTATTTATTTATTTTTTTACCTAAATTGCACTGCTTGGCTTTAAATTTTTGTGTGTTTAAGCACCAAAGTGCTTGGTTACTTTAAGGAAAGCTTGGTTTGGCCTAAGACGCAACATTGTTTCAAAGCTTCTTCTGCGTTGCCTGGGTGATGAGTCTAGGAAATGAAATGAAAATAGCTGTTTCTTTTTGTTTTTTGTAATTAAATGTTTTTTTGTTGGAATCATACTTCAAAAAAAATTTTAAGTACAGTTTGTGCCATATCCACAAACAAAATTGGGAACATTTGCTGTATTTTGTGAAAATTTTATTTTATATTTTTTTGCCATGAGACATGATTATTTGGCTCCAACCCAAGCAGCTGACCTGCTGGACTGATTAGAAACACCCGCTAGTATTTAAAAACTGGGCCACAGTACACTACTGTATATTGCTCTGAACACAGTGGTGGACTTGAATACTATTACTTACCAACAACTAGTGTTTGCATATACAGTATTCAAACAATGCAGCCCATTTAAAAAGTACAATGGTTATAATTAATAATCAATAAATGTATTATTTGATAGAACAGTGTGTCAGTACATTGCTTGCTCTTTTGTTTTCATCTTTGGAAGCTGAGCAGAGCAGCTGTGAAAGAAGCTCTGTGGTGCCAGTGAGATATTAGGACTCATTCCCAGAAAGTGAAACCTAATGTACAGCTGGCAGTGAATCTGAGCTGCTCGGCAGATAATTGGATATTGTTCTATCATCAGTGATTGTGGGGTAAATGGAGAGAGACAGCCTAGCAATTTCACAGATGCAGCTTGTCCCTCAACTAACATGATTCTTCATTGAAGAATTCCATGTAAGCATGGGAAACCGAGCATCAGGAAATTTAAAAAAAAAAAGTCTTTCCTTTGCCTGGAAGCTGGGGTCAAAGCACCCATGGACAAGGTGTCCACAGTGGTGTCTGTGTACCCCATTGTTCCATTTTTACATTAAGCAGCTTGAAAGAAGCAATTGATTTTTAATGATGCCCTGATATTTTCTCTAACACCATCTAGCCAAAAAGTGTACTTCTTTTAATATTGATCTAGATATCATTTTTTTATGAGCACACTGTGGGTTGCATGGTAGTGTGGTTAGCACTGTTGCCTCACAGTGAGAAAGTCTTGCGTTTGAATCCTTTGGCTGGTTGAGGCCTTTCTTTGTGGAGTTTGCATGTTCTCCCGTGCCTGCATGGGTTCCCTCTGGTAGTCTGGCTTTCTCCCAAAGTCCAGTGACGCGCTAACTGGTGAGCCTAAATTGGCTGTCGGTGTGAATGGTTGTCTGTCTGTGTTAGCCCTGACTGGTGGCTTATCCAAGGTGTGTCCCACCTCTTGCCTCATCTATCCATCCATTCATCCATCCATTCCACTTATCTACTCAGGGTAGTGGGGCATCTGGAGCCTATCCCAACAGTCAGAGCAAGAAACAGTCTGCCAGTCTGTCACAAGGCCAACACAGAAAGTCAGACAACCATTCACACTCACATCACACCTATGGGTTATTTAGAATCACCAATTAATCAAATTCCACTAATTAGTCGTTGGACTATAGGAGGACACTGGGGTACTCAGAGAGAACCCAGGGTGGTCTTGCTGTGAGGCACCTATCAGACATTCGTGGGAAATTTCATCACGATTATGTTATGGCAAAAAATATCGGTGGCCTTTGATCACCAAATTCTAGGAGGTTCATTTTTGAGTACAAGTGGATGTCTGTAGCAAATTTGTACAAATTTCTACACACAGTTAAAAAGATTTTGTGGTCAAAAGACTGTATGGACAGACAGAAAACTCAAAAAACAGCATGCTTCTGGCCTTGACAATCATCATCACATTGATATAATGCCAAAAACAGCAAACTATTACTTTTAGCCAAACTGATCATGGGTATGAGCATGATTTCAATAGTCAAGTGGAGGAAATCAGTAGATTTATAGCCCAGTATATTCTTTTTTGAAGGTTGATAAAAGGGCATTACAGAATATTGTCCAGACCTTTTCCAAGCCTTCAAGGTGAAAGGATTTAGGCTGCTTTAGTAAGTCTGGACTGGCCAAAGATAGAAGGGTGAAAGGTCAGTAATTCTCTGCCCTGGGATCTTTTGGCATTCTTAAAGCTTGAAGTTCACTGTTCAGAGACCTCCAGGCAAAGTGACTGAATGCAGGAAAGCCCTGTGTTTAAGGTAAACCTAGAAGAAGCTGATAAAAGAGCTGGCTAAAGTGGGCCAGGCCATTAGAGTGTGAAGATGTTTCATGGGCAGTTGGGGGATTGGATATGAGAGGATATTAAAATTCTCATGTATATGAATGCCAGCTCTCACTGCAATTATTTCTCCTATTGACATTTTGTACTGTAGATGGAACTTCATTACACATACAGAGTTCTTAATGAAAACAGGCGTGTGAGGAAACACTATATTGGATAAGAAATTTCTGATATATGATTTTTATCTGTCAGCAAAGGGATCAGTAAGTTAAATTGGATTAGGTCATCTGGGAACCATATGGAGAAACAGCCGGGAGAGTTTACTGTGAATCTAATCTAAATGAATTATGGCACTAAAAAAAAAAAAATCTAATTCTTAACCTTTATTTGTAAGAACAAGCTGCTGAGCGAGCGCATCTCTTACTAAGTTTTTACAGTGGATTCAGAAATTAGTCAAACCCCTTCACATTTTGAATATTGGTAATATCTCACAGGAAAATTTGCAGCATGCCTAGTTAAGCTGATTTTGGAAAGCATAATTAAGCAGAAGCACATACAATATGTAGCATCCACTTACGCTTTTGAAAAAAGTTTTGAATTTTTCCAAACATGAGCATTTATCTGTGTTACAGCCAGACTGGAAGGAACCAGATTCAAATTTGGTTTGACATATTGCTTCACCACAAATGCATTGCGAGTTTGAGCTGGTTCTCATGATATTTCTGCTGCTTTGGAAGCTTAACATAATCCTTGTCATACTTTCTTTAATAACACTAGGTGCTCTTTCATAAAATTTGCTGACTGGTGGTATTTTGTTCAAGTTAATGCTGGTTGGCTTATAATTTGAACATTTTTCCCCCTTGGCAGTTGCTGTGTAATTTCAATAATGTCAAAAGTGACAGCAGCTTAAGTCGTCTGATGAGGTTAGGTTAAGATTGAATTATTGTCAAAACAAACAGAGAAAAAAAACCCCCTTTGTTTCAACACTGGAGATGAAGGATATCCATATCTGGCCACATTCATCAGTATTATGACCCTATACGGGGAGCCAAAAGAGATCATATATGATATAGTGTAAGTGTAAATGTAAACACATACACAATGACTGGCTGCTTAGCTGTCAAATCAGCCCCAATGCCAAGAAACACAAAACACAAGCATAAAGCAGAGGCTTCTGCACTAATGTGACAATGCAATTTCTATTTAATAGTATACTACACTATAATATAGTATAGTATAGTACATGCAGACAAGCTGTCATTTGGGGTGCTTCAGGAAGGGCATCTGATGTAAAACTCTGCCAAATCAAAAAATGTGGAGCTACCCGCTGTGACAACCACTTGCAATAAGTGTGCAGCTGAAAGCAGCTCACTGCAGTACTGTGCAAAGTCTTGGGGCGTTCCTCGTGTCTTTCTATTTTGCTTCCAGGGAGCAGTCAGCAAAAGTTCTCTAGGCTTTCTGAAGGTCTTTCAAAGCTTTTCTTTGGACATTGGCTGCTTTTTCACCTGTTTTCAGTCCAGTCTATGTACCCGACCATTTTCAGAGGAATGTTTTTTTGTTTGGTAAGCAACTTCACACTGACTTATGAACCATTCAAGCATAAATGGCACCTAAACCAAGGGATGAATTGGTGTTGTCTACACATAACAACTTATGCAAAGAACCAGTTTTAAATTGTATCCTTAAGCACTTTGATATTAGCATGTTTAATTAGTTCCCATTTCTTTGGTTGAATCTAAGAAAAATGCCAAAGATAACACAGTTTGACAGACATAAAATAGTATTTTTGCACCAACAAGATGATTTCCAAGAGCTGCACTATATTGCCAAAAGTATATGCTCATCTGCCTTCACACACATAAAAAAATGAGTGACATCCCATTCTTAATCCATAGTGTTTAATAAAGCCTGGCTCACAGTCTCCGCTCTAATTCATCCCAAAGGTGTTCTCTGAGGTTGAGGTCAGGACTCTGAACACGCCAGTCAAGTTCTTCCACACCAAACTAACTCATCCATGTCTTTATGGACCTGCTTTGTGCACTGGTGCTCAGTCATGTTGGAACAGGAAGGGACCATCCACAAACTGTTTCCACAAAGTTGGGAGCATGAAATTGTCCAAAATATCTTGGTACGCTGAAGCATTAAAAGTTCCTTTCATTGGAACTAAGGAGCAGAGCCCAACTCCTGAAAAACAACCCCACACCATTATCCCCCCTGCACCAAACTTTGCACTTGGCACAATGCAGTCAGACAAGTACCGTTCTGCTGGAAACCACCAAACCCAGACTCATCCATCAGATTGCCAGATGGAGAAGCGTGATTCATCACTCCAGAGAACACGTCTCCACTGTTCTAGAGTCCAATGGTGGCATGCTTTACACCACTGCATCTGATGCTTTGCATTGTGCTTGGTGATGTAAGGCTTGGATTTAGCTGCTCGGCCATGGAAACCCATTCCGTGAAGCTCTCTACTCACTGTTCTTGAGCTGATCTAAGGTTTGGAGGTTTGGAGGTCTGTAGCGATTGACTCTGCAGAGTTGGTGACCTCTGTGCATTATGCGCCTCAGCATCTGCTCACCCTGCTCTGTGATTTTATGTGGCCTACCGCTGAGTTGCTGTCGTTCACTAACAGCTGACTGTGGAATATTTAGTAGTGAGGAAATTTCATGACTGGACTTGTTGCAGGTATCATCCTATCATGGTGCCACGCTGGAATTCACTGAGCTCCTGAGGGCGACCCATTCTTTCACTAATGTTTGTAGCAGCAGTCTGCATGCCTAGGTGCTTGGTTCATACACCTGTGGCCATGGAAGTGACTGGAACACCTGAACTCAATGGTTTGGATGGGTGAGTGGATACTTTTGGCAATATAGTATATTAGATTCAAATCTGGCATAGCTCAGTAGGATGTTCAGTGTGTTTTTTTTTAAAGGAATTTTTAGGAAACTGAACAAATGAAGGATAAAAGAAGAAGTGTCAGGCCAAAAAAAACCCAAACACCTGAGAGATGCATCTGGACCTTCAGTTGATTCAATTAGTGTTTGCCAAAGCCTCATCAGACGTGGGCTCAGTGGAAGGGTGACTGTTATAAGAAGCCATTCTCAAGGAAGAGAAACAGGTGGGAAAAGCTGAGGTATGCCAAATTACACGACCTGGACTGAACCCAAATTGGAAAATTTTGGTTTAAATAGTCATCAGCAGGAATGGAGGAGACCAGGAGTGAGGTAAAACAGTGAGTGTTTCCAGCCATCTGGAAAATATGGAGGCCCTATCATGGTTTGTGGCTGCATTTCAGCCAGTGGTATTGGGGATCTTAAAATTGATGGAACTGTGAACACAGAAAAGTAGTGTCAGATTTTGATCCGTCATGTAATACCATCTGAAAAGTATCTTATTGGCACAGTGCCAGTGCAGTAACTGCACACCTGGATAGAAAAACACACAATGGAACGCTCCCCACAGCCCGGACCTCAACAATACTGAAGCAGTGTGGGATCATCTGGACAGAGAACAGAACAAGAGGCAGCCAACATCCAGCCTGAACGCTTAAAGAAATTACATAAAAAGTTTATTAAGTGAGTTCAGGCTGTGTTGAAGACTAAAGGTGGTCATATCAAATACTGACTTTCAGCCTTGTTAGAATTGTACAAACTCTGTTTTTGACTTCTACACTGTATTATTAAAACTGATGCTGTACTGAAATAGTCATGTGCTATGAGAATTTATAGTGTTAAAATATAACTAATGTCATACTCTAGAGATAAAAGATAAAAGAGGATATAATAAGAGAAAAAAAAGTGATCATTTTCTTCGGGAGTACCCATTGACCTCTTTTCACAAAGCACAAATAGAAAGTACACTATATTTAAATAAAACATTAAAGTTCGTTGGCAAAAACATGACAGCAATTTCCCCTGGTGATGTGGACTGTGTTTTTCATCAGCATGTTATATTGGCAATGCCAGTGACAAGTCCAGGAATGCTTAAGCCACAGACCCACAAACAATGCTGAGACGATAAATAAATGAAATAGCTCTGAAACCACAAGCAGCTCATAGGGTCTATTTGGGTGATTTTTTATCTCTGTTGTCTAAAGCCTCGGGAAGTTAATTGAAGCAATATAAATGTGTTGGACAACCACAAACTGACCTGGAATGCAGTGTAATTGCAGTTTACAGTTGGGACTTCATGAAGAGTTTTTGGCAAGGGAAGTGTAGATTTCCACTTTCACAGAAAAGTGACAGCTGCAATTGTCTCCCAATAGCTAAAACTGTTTTCAAATGTAATGCTGCTGCATACAATATGGTTTTTAGACATTCAGCAAACACACACTTAAATAAATAACTTTTACCTTCTGGCACTATGAAACCTGGGCGAGTGAGTTGAATCTACTGGGAAAAATGCTTTTCTTAGTATTGCCAAAAAAGCAGAGTAGCATATATTGAAGACACAAGTCGCTGCAGCAGGGGACTGGCATAACAAGCCTTGGATGAGATGGAGAGGACATGGAAGTGGGTGCCCAAAAGCAGGTAGGTTGAGCTGATAGCTAAGCTAAAGGCTAGCATAACCGGTGTGCAAAGACTGAGAAAGGATGATTAGGAAATGTCAAGGGGTAGGTGCATCAGCTGCTCTACGTTACAGCAGTTATATAGTAATGCCATCAAATGCTGACTAGTATACTAACTTGTGCTGTTGCACTTGTTTGATGTTTGGTGGTGTTAGTCTTCTTCCCTTTTTCCCATTTACGAGCTTTAAATTTGTGCAACACTCAATAATCACACATTTGAGAGATGAAAAATGGTCAAAACGTATCAAAACGGACAATTTGCACCCCATACAAACATGACTAACCATTTTAAATTTCATGCAAAACTGATCAGTGGTTGTTGAGAGACATTAACCATAAACTTGAGCTGAATTAAATCATTAGCTCCTGTATGAATCAAAAATAAAATCTGAGTTTCAAAATTCCTTGCTTGGAATCAATTTCCATAGGAGTTTGAGCACTGAGCCCCTTGAAGTCTCTTCCCCATTTTGTCTCTTCCACCTTATTCCAAAGTATTTTCACTGTCTGGCCATTTGAATCAAAACCACAACTCAAGGTATTGGACAAACAGATTGCTACTGTATGCTCCATCCTTTCTCCCCCAAGATAAAAAGGGAATTACAGTCTAAAAATAGGCTGGACCATCTGCCTTTCATGGGACATCAGTGCAAAAGGAAACATCTAATCCACATAACTAATGTCCAGAGTGGAGAGGAAGATTGTTTTGGACCATCTTCAGAGCAAATCCCGCCAACCCGAACCCCTGCAAGTAGAAGACAGAAAAGAGGATTTAAAGGGAAAGAGAGAGTATCCAGCCATGTGCTCCCCATATGCTTCTCACAAAGAGCGAGGACTCTGGATTTCCACTGTGATGCTTCAAACAGGCAAATCTCTCACCATCATTCTTCCATTATCAACTCCTCTCTTCACAAGTCTAATCCTGGAATGTGTTTGTACATGCTAGGCTGGGAGAGGTCAGATGATGTTAAGCCACACATTTAAGGGAACAAATGCAGATTAAGCTAAAATGCTCAAAAATGAGCAGGAAAATAAGAAATAAATTTGAAAGCATCTTCCCTCTGTAAAGAAATCAAACAATTGTCCTTTGATGTAAAGAGATAAGTTGAAGGTCAAATATGAAAAATTAGAGTAATTATGTGGTTTAAAACAACCTGGGGTGTAAAGTTCTTGATTTCAATTTGGCATATTTCCTTTCATCATCTTCTCATGCATCTCTGGACATTTTCCCTGTGACTATGATTTTTAGATCACTTCCTGGAGAAACTGTTCTCTCTTCTTGCACTTGTGCCTCTGCTGTGTCTCCTCCACCGTGTCAGGGCGTTGACCTTTCACCTTGCTTTTCATTTGTAGAAGTCACAGCCACACAGTTTAGGTCATTTCACCTCCCCAGAACTTTTTGATCACAGCTCAGAGATGAAAACAGCAACCTGAAGTCCTTTTAGTGGATTTGATTCTTTCTTTAGGCAGTGTGTTGGTTTACTGCTTTGATAGACATTTTATTCACAAATATAACGAGAATGTAACAGGGATCCTACATGTCATATCAGGTCACAATTTTAATTTATCAACGATGTTTCCATCAGCTCAGGTGGAGTTTTTATTTAGCACAAAACCAGTGTCCCTGCAGGTTTTGTGCCAATTTGCTGGTGTTAGCACTCAAACACAGTGGCACTGTGCTAATTAGTCGTGCTGTTGTAGTGCTAGCACCTGTTTCGTTCGCAGTAGAGCAGCTAGCATGGCTGTAGTCTGGCTGAATTTTAAAACTGCAGCCCTGCTACTTCATTTAAGTAAGATGCAAATGCTTACATTCAGTTCTAAGTAGGCCCAGCTAATATCTTTGCAGTCTGCAATAATAATAGACTGCAGGTTCAAGAAAGAAAGGAAGGAAGAAAACAATAGCCCTCATCATAGAGCTTTCTTTCTCCTTCCCTCTCACCCTCTGTCTGCAAGGCTCCATGTGGGTGATATGAGGGATTAGGACACTCCAGTTGCCCAGCATGCCTGTGCACCATGTGACCCCTGAGCATCGGCTAAAGGATTAAGCTGCTTGAAAGTAATTTATTAGCAGAGATGTTCAGCAAGGCAGACACTTCAGAACTGACAGAGGCCACAGTGAGCCTGAAACACGACAAACACAAATGTTCTGGCGTGTTATCGTTATCTGTAAGTCAGTATATTTTAATACCAAATTATTATTGGTGTGCAAGTAAGTGACAAAAGCACAAAAGGCACTTTTTTCCCACAAGTATAAATCTGCAAAAGTGGAACATGAGAATCTGTCATAAATTCATTGAGTGTACAGATATAAAGCAAAGGAGCTGGTATTTTGCGGGGGCAGTTTGAGACGTGCCTTTGCCTGTTTTGTTTGTAACTTGTGAAAACTTGTGTCACGTATTGCTTGTCTGAGGATTGTGTTTTTCAAAAAGTAATACCTAATTTCACAAAACTATATAAAGTCTAACATTTTGATCGAATGAAAAAATTGCTTTTTTTTTTTTTTTTTGGTTGTGTTTGAATTGTGCGCTCATTACAGGATCGGGTTTTATAGATGAGTGAATCGAGTGCATTTTGTCAAATTGCTTTCCTCTAAAAGTATAATGAGCCTGAGTTCCTGGTCACAAATGTGGCAAGGTGGCCTGTGGCTGGAACAGCAGCCCTCAAATTCCTGTAACAGTTAACGAGTCAGTCCCTCGTCTGTTTATTCCAAACAAACCGGAAACATCGTGTCTAAAACAGCAACGACAGACTGAAACATAAGAGAGGCTTTATCGCTCAATATTTACTTGCTTTTTCACAGTGGAGTGAGTGATTCATGAAATTAACTTTAGTGAGAATGTTTTTGTTGTCATTTGTCATGAAGGACAGAGTGTAGCTGTCAGGGTGTAGCTGTGTGGGAGGCAGGGTTGGACCTAAATGCAGGACACAGACACAACAAACTTAAAATGCAGCTTTAATACTGAAGTTACACATATATAAAAAAAAATGTAAGACTCCAAAGTCCACAATAGAAAAACCTTGAAGGGGAAAACTCAGAAAAAGATGTACACAGCTTCCAGGAGACACGGACAACATTCACAGGAAGGACAGGGGAAAATGCAGGCGATATATACAGACATGCAGTAACGTGACAAGAGGAAACAGCTGGGAGGGACAGGTGGACTGAATGACACTAACGAGACAGGGGAAGCAAAACTGAACACAACATGCAGGGAACAGGAGACTGTCAAAATAAAACAGGAAGAGATCAAACATGATGCAAATGCAGACTTGACACAACACGGGGAACACGAGCATACGAGACAAGGAACGATGACTGAGAGGGACAAAGGTCACTGGAACACAGAGAAGCGGGGAAGACAAGAAGAACAAAGGGAAACAGGAATGAAATACAATAACTGTAACTAAGGATCAAAAGCTATAGTTCGACTGAGAACACAGAAGAAATACAACAATGACAGAACCTCAAAAGGAAAAACACAGAACACTGGACAAAAGGCCCAGGACCGTGGTAGGCACGGCAACTTGGAAAGCTAAATTTTTTGAGAACCAGATTAAATTACAAATTAATTATCAATATTTTCAGACTGTCAACACTTAGACGTGAGACTCACAGAGAAAACAGTTTACGTTGCAACAATGTAAACAAATGACACTGACATATAATCTACCATTATTAGTCATGTTGGTGAAAAGACGTTGCACAAAAATGTCATCATATCAATACCTCATTATATATTTTTTCCACAAAATTAGCACAGCTACAACAGCTTAAATCAACCTCCTTGTGTGTTCTGCACCGTGAGCTTGACCTCAGTGTAATTTCAGTGGAATATGACACAGTGAGATGGAAGGAAACAAACAAGACAGGGAGAGATCAAATTAGAGACATTCCTGATATATATTTAGGAGGGATTTTATTGTTTCCTAGTGGTAATCTTTCACAGC
>JAMQGT020007607.1:0-23172 GCA_024447675.2 Pterophyllum scalare | reverse complement strand
TATTGCTTCACTGCAGGAGAACGAAGCTATTAGGACCATTAACATCAAAGTGACCCATTGTTAAACATAGCAGAATGCCATCAAGAACTGGTCAACCATGTCTGAAAAAGGACCAGTTACAGTGCACCCAAATTGTATGGAGTCTATGAAACTGTATGAAGTTGTCTATGGAAAAATAAACGTGTGTCATTGGTCATGTTATCAGGCAGTAAACCTATTAAAAACACTGCTCAGTGTTTTCTATATTCTTTGGAGCTTTGGTCATACAGAAGTAGTATAACAGTCTCAGTGGGTTGGCTTCTCTAATTTAGATCATCCTTATGTCAATGTGCCTTTATACTTTTGTATCCAGAAATCCATATAACACAAAAACCTTAAGTTTCATTTTGGACTGTTTGAATATGTAACCCTTAGTTTTGTGCCAACACAGCCTAACCTCACAGCATTGATAATTTACACATTAGTATGCTAAACTGATAACATGACCGCAGAGAAACCTCCGAGAAAGGTCAAAGCTAAATAAATACTAATGCTGCATTGCTGGTAACCATGAGGGGTCAGGAAATAGGAATCACCTTTCTCCCCTGGTAATGTGGCTGAATTGTTCCTTTAATCTTTTACTGAAACATTGGGTTTCGTATCTGGACATTTCTAATGCTGAGGGACAGTCTGATGATTGACAGGACATCTTAACATCCCAGAGAGATGAGTCCACGCTCCAGGCTAGGAGATGAGGAACCTTGATGAGGATCTTTCAGGATTTTCAGGAGAATCTTTCATGGACAAAAGTCCTCCAGGAAACTTCAGCAACAGTGAGACAACCTCCTCTGCCTGCCTGGTCCAAGGCACCAGGATGTCCATTTTCACTCCTTTCTGCGCAGTCCCATCTCACCAACGCATCACTCAGCCACTCCACCAATTCCACTGAATGACAGGTGGACAATGCAGAAACACACACACACCCACCCAAATTCACATCTGCATCCCATCCACATACAAAGTACATGGGACATTCGGTAACTCCCGTGCTTCACAGCAGTGCTTCATCAGTGGCCTGTGGCTCAGCCCAACTCCTGTCTGTCCGGTCTCCTGAACCTCAGTTGGAGCTGGCTGTAAGCAGGTTTCTCCAGCTCCAGGTCCAGGGACGCTGAGCCGTGCTGGAGACTGCTGTAGCAAGTCTTACAGACGCGACCTGGGTTCAAACAGCTGCTGACTTGGCACTGGGATCCTCTGGTCACAACAGCTGGCGCAGAACACGTTACCACAGTTCCTGCAGGGTGACACAGACATCACTAGGGGACTCACTGAGTTTCTACACCTAGACTTACCATGCGTCTGTGGCAGATTCTAAGAAAACACTCCATTACACTTAAAACCCATTTAACTGGTGATGTGATGAAGAGTTCACAAAAGAGCTCAAGTCAAGTTGACCAAAAACTGCTTTCATGTAAAAATCATGCCAAAAATGTGGGCTCTTATCTGGATAAAGATTTTTTCTTCAATAAACAATTTTTACATTCACTTACCTACAAGTCCAGGACAGAGGAATGTTTGCATATTTATGATTTCAAGAGCAGAATTAGGTGCTACTGGTACAAATATTTTTTTTAGAACTAACAGTCAAAAAGGTCTTTTGTTTTGAATGTTAAATTAAGCCAAAGCTTTAGAAAAAAAAACAAACAAAAAAACCCACCTAGTTTCAGTCTCAGCCACATTGTTTTGGATTGTAAATCTGATCATTTATAAAACTGAACCTACTTTGTCACCTGCTTTACATTATAGAAGGGTGAAAGTCAGTTACCACTGAGGTTTGATGAAGAGTGTTGATCAGGGATCAATCTCACTACAATTCAACCACGTGGGACGCATGATAAATCAGGTTTATTAAAAAAAAGAAAAAAGTTTCAGAGTTGTGAGCAGACCCCACCCATTGCGTTCACAGTGCAGCTCTGCTGTGATGTTCCACTACATGCTGGTTTAGCAGAGGTGCGCCACACAGCACAATCTGATTATTCAGCTTATTAAAAATAAAAAACTGTTGTGATCACTTGACAGAAATGCAGGTCACACTGAAAATTTCAAACACCCATGCTCTGATTCTGATGTAAGGCCATGCTCACACTTACACATACAATGCTCCCTTTCACTTGCCTGTTACAACACAGAGCAGAATAAAATAAAAACAGCATCTAATTCATTGAGTAGTCACCCTTTTGCACCACCAAGTGGCCTGAGAGGCCTCTTACACCATGCTGTACTGCTGGGAAGTGGGATGCAGGTGAGTTGGTTTGGGGCAGCATGCTGCCAAGGTGTGTGCTGCGTAGGAGTGTAACGGTTCAGAGACAAAATCTGCATTACAAAAACGTCCAGGGTCCCCAGATGTGCCCCAGTGGATTTGGAGAATCGTTACACCCCTAATGTTGTGGGTGAGTGTTGGGGGGGGGGGGTGCTGATGTGACGATATACTAGGAGGGTTGAGGCTGAGGAAGTCAATTTAGTGAAGATTTACATGTTTTCAAATTATATAAAAGTCAGCCTTTGACCAACTGACAGCACCATGCTCACTGTCACAGACAATTAAAGACCGCTGAATGGAAACAAACTGCTGCTGCAGGACGCACACAAGTCAATCCATCTCAGAAATGAGTAGATTTCCCTGAGAAGTTGCTGATTGCTAAAACAGAATGAGGGAACTCAGATGCAGCAGGTGAGTAAGGGATGGGGTTAGGTGGGATGGGGTTTGGATTAGGAAGGTGAAGGATGCTAGGTTAAAAAGGCTGGAGGGTGGGACAGGGGAGCCGGATCTCACCAGACCTCCTGAACAGGCTCCCTGCCACTGTAGAGGAGGAGAGGGGCAGAAAATGGATAAGTACTGCTGAACAGCAGAGAAAAATAAAACACTAAATTAAAAAACAAACCAAAACCTGATGACGATGCGCGTTTAAATAATTTTAGTCTTGGATTCACACAGATTATATTTACAAAGAGTGATTTACTTAATCCGCTGACAAAAGTACAGAGCAGACAGCAGTAGAGAGTGACAACAGATGATGGACTGAGCTAAAAATCTGCCACATAATTAACATCCTGACCAGTTATGTGTGGGCACACCAGTGCAAGACAGCAGGCCTCTATAGTAAAGTAAATAACTAACTAATCAGCCAATTCAAGGCACTAACAATTCACTCGACTTGTCAGCTCTCTTACAGATGAAGGCCTCATTTAGATTTCTGCATCAGGTCTTTGTTGTGTATGTAACCGGAAATCTCTGAACCCTACATGGTAATCACAATCCTTGTGTGTGTTGCGTCAACCTGACGTGTAGTTCAATTTCTCAAGAGGTGCCCATCAGGTTACATTGTAGGCTACTGCATAGGGTTCAGAGGGGATTTCTGGTTACATGTGTAGGCCCTACCAAGACTTGACGCAGAAATCTAAATCAGGCCTTACAAAGTACAGACAGCCAGTGGGAGTGGAGTATCATATCTCGTTCGATCAGCAAAAAAAGGAAGAGGGGGTAGATTTACTTTTCGCCATCTGAATGAAAGCTATAATACTGGGACAAATCCATGAACTGACACTCTTACTGAAACTTCACTGGTACAGTAAAGTTTGACCACAAAAGCTTCAAATTGTGCAGAACAGACCATGATAGCTATCCCTCGACTGTTCATGTGTGTAGAGCATGTATGATACTCTGGGCTGGCTAAAGTTTGAGGCGCTACTTCCACACAGTTCAGTAACATAACATTTCCATAAAAGGGCAAGCCTAAAGACTCGATGCATTAAAGAGTTCAAAAAACAAAAACAAAACAAAAAACACAAAGCATACACCATCAGAACTCTGGGTCATTCAAGTGTTTCTGCATCTAGAATAGTTTTGTATCATACTACCAGGGGCTCATGTTAAGCCTTCTCCTTTGAAAGACCTGTAAGTATTTTTAAGTAATATGTAATCTGTTATTTTGCATTTTAATGTGATTTAGGGGTGTTATTAAGGTGTGAGGGCACCGTTTTGGGTTGTCTTAGGCATCCATACAAGTGGTTCCTGTTGCATTTTCATGTGGAGACTGGGAATAAAAGTTGCTACACTGAGGGCAATTAAGCAGGATCAAACAAAAAACAGGCAGGGAGGGAGGGTATAACAGATTTCTGCTACATCATATTGAGCCACTTTTTAGTAGACATACTTGACTACCAGCTGACAGTAGCAGTTCCCAATATTGGTGTGAACTTTCAAGTATATTCCAAAGGATACCTTGAGATTACATCATATTCAAAATCCACTGGATAGGTGCCCCTGCACAGATATCTATACTACAAGAAAGATACCCTGTTGAGAACCAAAATAGGTAAACTGATTTAGAGCTCATCTTCAGGTACCAAGTGTGAACAGCCTCAGTTAAATCTAGATACAAGAAACTCAGTCTGACCCAAAGAGGGGTGAGCTTAAACAGAATAGGCTTCAACAGGACAGACAGGAGTGATTGGTGAACACTGAAACTGAAGGCCTGAGATTCTGCTGAATGATAAACCTGTTCTCACCTGCAGTGATGCTTCCTGGTAGCAAGCCAGAACCTGCTTTCACAGCCGTAACATTGGGCTGCCAAATGATCAGGGTACCAGCGAGTGACCTGCAATGTTTGGAGCAAGTATCCAGTTTAGTTTCCATATTCTGTGCAGCTCATCTAAAAACATCCAGCTTATTCTGTATAGCTTAACAGGAACTGCTTACATAATCTTTTTAGGTAGAAGATACACAATTACGTACACTGTGACCGAAAGGAAAAAAATGCTACTAATAGACTGCTTTGTGAGCCTTGTTCCAACCCCTCAATGAATGTCTTTATATAGTTGCAGCTTCTCACCTCAGTATCCTGCTTGTCCACCTGTTCCCAGCTGGCCTCAGAGAAGAGCTCTGTGCTGCAGCGCGACAAACAGTTTGGGTCCAGGTTGTACTCAGAGTCTGTCATTGAGGTCTGATTGCATAAAGACAGATCACAGCAAGGGTCACTTTAACTAGCAATGGAAAGGAGGGCATCAACCTGAAGTTACAGCCACTAATTTGTAACAAATTGTAAACTGTTGTAAACAGATCAGAGGGTCGGTTATTTTTGTAGTGAAACTTTCAGTGCCTTACCACTTCATCTCCTATGTCTCCATTGATCCGGTGAGGGCTAGTGTGCTGCTGACTCTCCAGGCGGCTCCACAGCTCCTGGACCTGCTTCTTCAGAGTCTCCACCTCCATCTGGTGTCCTGCTTCAATCTGCCTCAGTCTTTGCTGGATAGCATCTGTGTGCAGGGTCAGCCCATCATCATCCAGGTGGCTGCGAGTTGGCTGCTCAGGGCTCATGGTGACCCGGCCTAGCAGGGTGTGAAACCAGCGGTGCTGAGAAGCACTACCTCGCGGGTGGAGGATCAGGGAGTTGCAGCTTGCTACAGATACCTGGCGGCTCAAAGGGGCCCTTTCCATATTCCCTTTGGCCCAGTGAGGTGCTCCACATGGCTCCCCTTCAGAGTTGTCCCCATTACAAAGTCCATCCCTGCTAAGGTCAGCACGAGCTGACTGAAAGGCACTGACAGAGGGTTGCTTGCTGCCCTCACTTAAAGTTCTGATCAAGCCATGCTCACCCGTCTCTGGCCCCTTCTCTTTCTTGAAGCAGGTAACTGGGCTCCTGCCATCACTCATGAGGTGATTGTTTAAACAAACAGGTGGCTGTGCAGGGAGCTCCACTCTGCCACAGGCCTCTTCAGTTAAAGTCTCTGTGGAGCTTTCCATCAAGGAGGCCCTCTTACCCACCTGCTCCACTGGCTCAGGGACACTATGGTCAGATTCAGAGTCAGGGCAGGTCTCCTCATTCACACCTAATTTTTCAGGGGACCAATGCAGTAAGTCAGTATTTACAGTTCTATCTGCTGCAGGCTGTTCTGGCTCACTTGTGCTAGATTCCACCAGTACATGTGCAAGCTCTTCTTGTACACAAGACTTCTCTACATTCTCCTTAACCAAGTCCTCAGTTGACTGAGACACCTTGGCTGCCTGTTTATCCTGTTCCTCCTCCTGTGAAGGCACAGAAGAGTCACTATCCTCCATGACACCATTTTCTGGAAGCTGATCATGAGCAAATACTTCCTTCTTCATGTCCGTCTCGCTGATATCCACCATCTGATGCTGCTCTACATTTCCATCCACCTTCTCGTCTACAACACTAAAGACATGAGCCACCTCACCACTGTCCTCTCCTGTCACGTCACCTCCAGCCTCCTCCTTTGTGGCTTCCTGAAGAATGTTCACCATTTGTCCCTCAGCCACACCCACTGCCACAGAGAGCTCCACCTCTTCTTCATCGCCTGCTGGGTTCACAGAGGATTCCTGCCTGTGCTCAGCCTTTGAGCCCTGGGACTGCGGGCTGTCATTCAGCTCAGAATCCAGTCTGTCTGGACAAGGTTGCACCTCTTCAACCTGGTTTTCCTCTCCTTCAGCCCCCACTGCCATGTTAAGCTCCAGAGATCGCCGGTGGTCCTGCCACTTCTCATTGAGGCTCGGGTCACTGGAGCGACGGTTGGGAGCCAGTGAGCTTCCCAGCTCACATGCACTGGGCAAGTTGTCAAAGGAGCGAGTCTTTGTTCGCCTTAACAGGAAATGAGGAAAATCAATTGCACACAAACAGCATTTCATTACACAACAGCTATGTTTGACAGCCTATAATTTAATCTGAAACTATGCACACACAATTATAAAATGTTTACCTAACAAATCACTCAGATGTCAGCCTCAAAACAAGAGAAGTGAAGCAGATAATTTTAGTAAAGCATTCAGATTGTCTCCAATTCTGACCTGGCTGTAAAATATGTAAATGAGCTGGCATTTATAACACTTTTCTAGTATTATCGATCATTTGAAGCACTTTGACAGCCTTTAAAGACTTCCTGTTGCTCTTCCACATTAGGACTGTCATGAGACACAAGATAAGCACAGCATAGACAGTATCTAAGCAGAGCATAGTATGTAACCAGTGGAGTGGAAAAGCCGGGCCCCTCTGGCTGTGGGTAGGCTGTGACTTGTCTTTTATCTTACATGAGGGAGAAGAGTGGGAAGGGGTCGGGTGCCAGTGCGCCAGGCTCACCTGCCCAGGGGCGCATCTTCTGGGTTGGCACCAGGCACTGGATAAGGAGCGCAGGAGTCATCTGAAGGAGTGGTAGGGGAGGAGCTAGGCAGATAGACGGCTGTCCACAGCATCAGGTTTCGTACGTGACACACTGGGTGGAGAACCTGCACCAAATCACGCAAACGTAACTCAAGATATAATCAGACATAACATAATCTGGAGAAAAATCTTTAGAATGAATGAATCCTATGGAAGGGGGGGGGGTTCCCAAATCTGGGATGAATACATTTTTTTCCTAAGAGGTTTCAGCAAGATTTGTCAAGAACATCAGAAAGTAAACTCATTCCAAGAATGTATTTTTCCTTTCATACCAAGTAAAGAATTGTTGTGTGGGTGGAGACAGCCAGACAAAACAAATGCAAAAGCAGTAACCACAAAAATCACAATTCTCAGAAGGGTGTCAAAAACACTGGTATTTAACAGTAGTTTAGATTTATTGTTATGGTATTAAACTTGATTTACGTCACACTGGGGCTCCTCCTTACAAAGTATGCGAAGACATACCATCTGGAAATGGCAAGGAGCCCACATGTGAGAAGGCTCATTTGGTGTGTTTCATACCGGGCAATATTTTAATAGGCTTCCTTTTATGATGAATAACGTTCACCTCTAAATTGGGTCTGCTGAATGTTTTAAAAAACACCATCAAGTTCAACCAAGCTACAAAGGAGAATAGTGATAGTAGCAGCTGGTGATGTGGTGATAATCCAAAATTATTCTGAGCATTGCTGGAGCACTTGCTAGCTGTACTCCATATGACAAGAGTGAATGGTGGATGGAAATTACTGATGCAGTTACACAGTGGAAAAGCAGGGCTTTAAGCAGCTGGTTAAAAAGCTTGACCAAGATGCAACATCTACCATAGAAAATATTTTTCAGTTTTATTAATGTGGCATTATGATGAAGGCACCTGAAAAATTACAAGTTACCGTTTTGTTAAACAGAAGTGTTAAGCAGTTATTCTATACTTTGACTTAAAATTTACAGGGAAAAATAAATAAAAACACACACACACACACACACACACACACACACACACACACACACACACACACACACACACACAAAAAAAGGTGTCATTGCTTTTTTCCCCTGAAGGACTAAATGATTAAAAGGACATACAGTTTCGGAGTGTGAAGAGTAGAGCATGTTCCTCAGAGAGCGGTTGGCTGGCCTGAGGAGTGACCAGACTGAGCAGGTCCTCTCCTGAACATGGCGATCCTCCCTGTCCTTGCCGCTGTTACACAGGAAAGTGCCAAACAGACAGGAGTAGGTGTGCTGCACCAGTTTCACCTGCACACACACACAAATGACATGCAAAGGATTGTATAGAACTGACCAGATAAGACAACAGCAGAGATGAGAACTTCCGTGTATGGCATGAGTACACCGTGAAGGTAAATGCATATTAGTGTCTCACAACTGGAATCTGAAGGTGAATACACTTGAATCAGAGGCACACCATTTTAACATATGCAGATAACATCAAATTTTGTATTTATTATTTTGAATGTACATACCAGGAAGGCTTCATTAAACTCAAAGGAGCATGGAAACTGCCTTTGCAGCTGGTGAACACAGTCCAGCCACTGCAGGAAAACAGGGCAGCGCTCATTCAGGTCCTCTGAATTTTCTCCATGGCCACATCGGTCAGCAAACTTGTGGCCAAAGTCCAGCCATTCCGTCTCCACCAAAACTTGGAAGCCCTGCATGAGAAATTATAAAGACTATATTCAATAAAATGCTTTTATCATAGCTGCTCTGGATATCCTATCGTATTTTATATGAATTAAACAGAAAAACCAAAAGTGTCCCTCTCCATCCGTACCTCAATAGTGCGGTAGTAAGGGTCCAGCAGCAGCTTGGACAAAGCAACAATCTGAGGTGTCCGGTCCCAGCCATCGGAGCAGTGCACCAGGACTGGCCTGTGATCTCGGTTCACAGCGTTGACCACCAGCAAAGCTGCCTTCAGTAGCAGCGACAGGTGCTGCAACCATTTTGTGCTCTCAAGAGCAGAAAGCCAGCTGTAAATAAACAGCCCATAGTGACTAATTTATTAACTTATATGAAGCTTTGAAATTCAGCTGATCTTTGATCAATCAATGCTGAATAATGTGACCACCACAACACATTATGCAACTAGTAGGTCACATGCTTACACCCTGAGCCACTTGAGTTGAGTTAAACATTTACTCATAATTTATCTAGATGGTTACTGCAAGCACTGCAAAGTTTTTATAAAGGAGTGTGTGTCTTTTGCATTTTTAAGTTTAGAAATCTGACAAACTTTGCTTTTTAGAGTAACACAAAGTCAGAAATGACTCTTATTACCACCTCCTGGTTTATATGCCTCTGCCAACCTGTTCAGCTGCAGTTAAGCATGATGTCTGTAGAAGTTACCTTTGGGATACTGGAATCACTAGCTTATGAGTTACTTAGTTTTATGAGGTCACAATGAATGTGACCTTTAAACACCAAAATCTAACCACTGCATCCTAAAACACAAGTGAATGTTTTTGGGGGGTTTTGCACAATTTGAAGAATTCCACCTCAGGTCACAAGCACAGCAGTGTTATCCGAAATGGTTGTAATGTACCATCTTTTGCTTCAGCAAGTCTACAATAATAAAAGGGATAATAATAAAAAAATTAATTAAAAATTTGCATGTTGCATGACTATCAACACACACTGTTGGCCCCGAGTCAATGTTATCTTGTGACATGATCTGCTTAGCATAAAAAAATTAAAAAATAAAAAAGCCACAGACACACAAAGCTGGAACAATTCAGTTACACATCATTGCGGTGTTCAATAATGGAGTGCAGACGGAAAGATCCTCCACTTGGGTTTGGGCCAAGCTCTCAAAAAAAAAAAAAAAAAAATCGCAGATGTAAGGCCAAAGCCAAAACAAAGCTATGATTACTAGTTACATCCAGCTACCACTATAAAGGATGAGGGCATTGAGTTTTAGTTTAGCCTCTGTAGTGTTATAAAGACCTGATTAATCTGGGGGCACTGCTAGAGGCACATTTATACACGCGCACACACATACTTGGCTGGGTCAGGCATCTGAGTGCAGAGGAATCGCAGAGACTGGAAACTCTTGCGAATGGAGTGGATATTAGCCATTCCCATGAACACCACCTCACAGTTGGGATAATACTCTGGAATAAAATGAAAGCCACTGTTAGAATAAGCAAAAATGGTGATGTCTTTCATTTTAGCACAGAGAACAAATTCATTTGAGCCAAACTCAGCTGCTGAATCCAAAGCACACATTGACCCAATTCTGGGCGTAACCAGGGACTGAAGAGATCAGACCTACCTGGGCATTCACAGCCTCCCCCCTTGGCCCTGTTAGCTACAGCAGCAGCATAGGATCTGGCATCTAGGATCAGTAACTTGTGCGGCTGGATAGCCAGTGTCTCCACCTCTGAGCTGTTGGTCATGGAGGATTCTGACAGGCATGCACAAAAACAAGAATGTTACAGTTCAGGTATAATAAATCAAGTGCTGGGAGCATGAGTGAGTGAGATTATATAACTTAAGTTTTAAAAGATACCAATAAGTCACTGGGATGCAAGATTCTTTCAGGCACAGAAATGTAATGCACTTGACAGAGGAATTTACTGAAGTCCGTGTTTGTAACACTGCAGCTTCAGACAAGCATCAACAGGTCAAGTTACACAACAGTGTCTGCCAGATAAGACTTCAAAACACATGCAGTGGTAGGTGTCTGTTCAGCTGGAAGCATGCATTTGCTTGTGAGCATATACAGCAGGTCAATGAGGCTGACACCGATCTCACTGTATTACTACAACTTCTTATGATGGCTTTGTTTGTTTCCATTGAACAAAAAGCCAGCAAAAGGAGAGAGTAATCAAAGACTGCATGCTAGGCTAACATGTGACTAACTGGAAATATGGGTGCTGCTTTCAAAATTAGGCAGTGGAACTTACTGAAGGGGGTGGTGCAAAACATTTCAGCTGTGACTACCTCTACTGCCAAATGAAGCAGATTAACAACAAATCCTACGTTGAGTGAGCTGTATAAAATTGTCTGAGTTAGAGCCCTTACCAAAATCTGTGTCAGGCAGGTCTGAGCTGTTGGCGTAGCTACCATTGGGAACGTGTTTGCGGGAGCTGCTGTCCACGGCACAGGCCTTGGCGATAGACTGAACGAGGTGCTCATCATCAGCGTTCCTCCAGCCCCACCAGCTGACCTCTGGCTGGCCACAGCGGGCAATCACAGCCCCAGTAGTTGTATGCCTATGTGAAGGGCAAACAAGGAGAAATTAGTAGACTGGTAAACCTGTTTCACCTTATGAAAAAGATGGACAGAGTGGCATTCATTTAATTGAAGTAATTTAATGTCAACTAAATTCTCAGATGTATTTATATATTAAAAACTTTACTTTAAGCAATCAAATCAATTTAAAGCATAAGATTGAAAACAGAACTTCATAACCATAATAAACACATAATTTGTGTTAACCACAAAGCTTGGGAAATACAGAGTTTAGTTTAATACAATAAATTACTGAAAACTCAGCATATTTCAGGTTCTGTGAAGATCATATAAAGTTCTCATTTCTGATTGTACAAGTTTTTCAGAACCAGTCTCTCATGTATTTTTAAATGGAAGAGCCACAAATGCCTGAAGAACTTCAAACATTGTCAATGTTTTTGGTGGTGTGGCACATTCTAAACAGATTCATACATTTAAAAAAAAAACCCACACCACTAAAGTTTGCAGGGTTTGTGGCAGTGATGTAGAACTCATTTTATCCAGCAATTGTTTGATTTCCTCTACATAAAGGAAACTTTTCATATCTCTAATGATAAACAGGTAAGCTTTCTGCTTTGAATAGCTGAAGGGGGGGGGGGGTAGAATAAAAAAAAACCACACAAACCTATAAACGACAGCAGGAAACCTCTTCCAGGAGCGGAAAGCTTCCACATTTTCTAGCTCTTTGTCAGTAATCCAGGCTGGCACTAGGAGTTGCTGAGGATAGCTGGGGCAAAGCCTAGCAGTGCAGAAGGGCACAAAGAGCAAAGTTAAACAAGGAGAGGGAACACCAAAGGACTGTGATGGCTCAACAAAAGTCTGTCTACAGACACCTAATCCTGGGCTGGCCCCTTATCTGCCCAGGGTGCAGCACTGGTGGAGTACAATAACACAACCACCCACTGTCTAACACATACTGACTTGTGCTGTTTGCCAATGAAAGCAAAGGATGGGATCCATCTTCTAGCTGGGAGTGAGGAAAAAAACAAAAAACAAAAACAGAAGGAGCATGCTGAAAGAAATCTGCTTCTACCTGAACTTGCTGTTGATGTCAGATATCCTCCAGGCATTTTGAGTGTCAAATGCCAACCTCTCCACCTGATTCTTGAACCATGAGGTCACGTGTTCACCTACAGAGACAGTAGAGATGTCCGATAAAAGCAAAAGCGGAGACGAAATTCCGACAGGGTTGCGTGAAGACAAGTAGGAGACAACAGGGTACCTGATCTGCACAGCTCGCCATGCTGCTCTTTCTCTCCTGCATACACCTCCATGCACCAGGCATGGAAGGCAAAGGCAAAGAGGTCTTCCAAGCGAGACGGAGGCCGCACTATTACGTTCAGACGTTTCAACCATTCCTGGCACTGCTCAAATGTGGAGAACTGACATCTGGGAATAAAATGCAATGGAAACCATTTTCAAGTACTGAGGGCAGAAGTCTTGTACTCAAAAAAGGCTTTATTGGTAAACATTTTTATTATGCATCATAAGTGCTGTCCTTCGTTTTGAAAAAGTTTCAAACCTGTTTACTGCCATTTTGTCTTACACGGGAGGTTCACTGTAAAGCTAAATCAACTGGTGTCTTCTTTGATGCATGATGAATAGTCATGAGTCTCCTCTGTTAATGTAACAGATGGCGACCTAGTCAGCTTCTGTAAATTGGCTGCAAAGCTACTAGGGGTAAGCGTGGGAATATTTACACTCTAAAAAGTTGTTCCAACTTAACAAAAAAGCTGCAGTGCCAATTTCAACATAATTTGATAGAAAAATAACTGAACATGTACCATTTACTTCAAAAGGCTGTGTTTATGTTGTTGAGTGACAGGCCATTTCCTAAACAGTGATTTACATTTGTCATGACACCGTTACATCCGGAATCAACAACAAATCCATGTTATCCCTTTGTCTCTGCTGCAGGTACAGTACACAGAGGTATAGAGTATATGGTGTTGCAGATAAGAAAAAGGCCAGTCAATTATACATTTCACTGGGCATACCTGATGACTTTACAGTCCTTACAAGTCACGTGAAGCTGGAACATATCCCGACACTCCACACTCTCAATGAGCTGAAGAGGAACCTGTAGATGAGGGAGAAAAGGAAGAGTCAAACCTTCAACCTCCAATTATTGGCCACAATTGAGTTAGTGTCTCAGGTGTTCACACAGACTTAAAGTAACATGCTCAACCACTAATGTTGCAGTGGACAGACTTAAGTACCAAACACATGCAGTCAGTATGAGATAGTGTGATAGACAGCAACAGATAACCCTTTAAGCAAATTAATGGTGGTCAGAATAATGGTTTCATGCCAACAATTGGTCATATGTGCAGATATGCAAGATCAGTTTTAAGTATTTAATATAACCTGTCACAGTGCTAACATTTGATAAATAACCTGTAACTTTAAGTGCATTTTAATTTTTCAAATCACATTCCTTTCTGCTCTGCAAATATACACTGCATTCAGAAAATTCAGACCCTTACAAATCGTTTCAGTTATAATACAATCCATCAATTATTTTCCTCATTAATCTACACAAAAACACTAAGTTTGAAGTTTGATAATTTATCCAAAAAAAAGATTAGTCATCTTAATGGGATTTCAAAGATGCTGCTCTTCAGATACTATTATGAACTAAAGACCACAAGTGCCCAGTTAAACTCACTGAACATGAGGAAAGGCACATGCCTGAGAAGTGTCACAGCTGGCTGATAAAGGCTAGAAAATGGCTAAACTGTAACACCTTGAAACGCTACTGGGGGCCGTTTCAAAGGCTAGTCAACCCCCAGATTCCCATTTGAACATGTTCAACTTTAAAGAAGAAATGTTTATAGCTTCCCCCCTCAATAAAGTATTTCTTTATAGCCACTTTACCCCTTCAAACTATACAAAGTGTGAGTGTTGTAGCTGGCAGCCTCTATGATGTTGGGGCACTTTTACAAAGTGCCCCAAAGTACAGGACTGACATGCGCTTCTGACTTAACAGCATACTTTAAATACTGCAGGGAAATACCTATGCTGCCTTTGACTACACTGTTAATTAGATAACATTTTCAGCAGTGCTGTGGACTCAAGTTGATGTTAATAGTCTGGAGTCATGCAGGATCATCAGCACATCAAGCTCCTCAAACATATGCATAGTGGCAGAGTAAAAGGCATATGGAGATTTTAGTCCAGTATTTAGAGGTTGGTAGCCTAAATGCTGTATGAGGACAGATTTCCTCCATAAGTATATTTTTAAAATCATGTCTACTTTAATTCAGCACCTTGTGCAAAACAAGCAGTTTTCTATTCTGAGACACCAGCTTGTTAACAGGCAGGCACACAAAAACTGGACAGTTAAACCACACCGTGCCGCTCTTCTGGGTACTTACTGACATCTCACAACAACAACTCTATGCAAAACAGAGAATACTAATGTAAGTGATGCATGTCGATTTATGAGAGGCTGACCTCACAGCACATTCCAGATGTTCGTGCATCTTGCTGTCACAACTTAATTCCCACCTTCCAATCTGCAACCCTAATATGGCCACCATGAAAATTCCTGGGCTGCTTGTTAACAACCTCTCGCTCTATTGCAGCACCTCCCACCCCTGATTTGTGAGCTCTGACAGATCTGCCATGTGATGCAACACATCCAAATTTGTGTGAGGAAAATGTTGGCTGTGTGATGTGGGCACAGGGAGGCAGTGTGAGCCAGGAGGTCAAATTAACCTGAACAGGAAACACTTATGCACACATTGGAATAAATATTATACATATGAAGATGATAAATGATACACATGCCTCCAATAGAGAATGTGGTTCATAAGTTGGTTGAGACTAAAGCCTTCATTAGGGAGGGACTAAAGCTGTGACCGAGCTAAATGTCTGAGCTAGAACAGATACCTCAAATAAGAACTAAACTAAAATAACAGGGTAAAAGTGAGTCAAGAGCCACAGATTTTGCCAGTTGTACTTATTGACGAATAAGAAGCTGACTTTCAATAGGTTTTCAGAAGGAATACTTATTGATGAGATTAATTCTTTGCCAGATCTCACGAAGAGACCAGGCCAACAATGACAATAATAAAATAAAACCATTTTAACACTTAATGAGCAAATGACTCGTCTACAGATCAAGCTTTTTTCTTGAGGAAATAAAACAACCAAAACCCTGTAGCACATGATTTCTCATTGCAAAACTTTGTGCTTGGACGTCAGTAGCAGATTAGCCTTGTGATCTGAACATTGCAAATGCTCTTAAGACTTATCAAAAGATGGCAGATACTCAACTGAGAGCAAAGCCAAAACACACACACACACACACAAAAAAAGCCACAAACAACTAAGATTCTACTCAAATAGATACTGCATAACAGAAAATCCAAGACCACTGGGCTTCAACAGGCTGGTAATATCAAGTAAAGGTAGCCAGCAAGCATCGAGCCCCTGGTGAATTTAGGTCCTTAAAGCAAGCAAGAAGCTAGCCGCAATGTGGTGACCAGAAACCATGGAATGTCAATAAAATTCACAGTAGTAGCAATGACAGGCCAAATAACCACGGGCAGTGGAAAGTATGATCTGCAACTTTAGATTGTAAAAAATAATCTCTGAATTACATAGCCACCCTAACAAGAATAAGGAGAGAAAGAGAAAAAGAAAAAAAAAGACATTCACAAGTGCAGTGTGATTGTGTGATGTAAATGAGGACCATACTTTAACAAAGCTAGTCTCCAACATAGTGAAAAGAGATTGAAAGATGGGCCCTGGCTGTTATGCAGAATCCTGTGGGCCAACTGCAACCATGGCAACTAGAAGTTCCAGAGAGAAAGCGAAGCAGGCAGGCGAGTGTAAAAAGAGGTGATGAAGAGTCACGTGGCGCAGCTGCCAGTGGAGATCAGCTTTGAATGGCCTGGTCACCACAGTGCTGGCCCTGACTCTGTCCATTCACAAAAAACAATACACATTTTGACACAGCCTCCAATGGAGACAATGTGGTTCATTCTGTAGTTACTTTGTGCCATGTGAAAGATTGTTTTTGATTCAAGCTACAACCTTGAAGCTCACTGGTCACTTTAGAGATACTTACATTGACAACTGACTCTTTGAACTTTATGTGTAGGCGGTAGTTGGACACTGCGATGATGGCATCCTCGGCTCTCCCCACATATTCGGTGAACTCCCCATGCAGCTCAGGAAAGGGCACCTGACAACAGGAAAGCAAACATTTCAAATAAACTGCAGAGCTACACAGATCACCATTTATATTGACAGATGCATAGAGGGATAAGCCATGAGATGAGTCATATATCAGTCCAGTCATATATTCACCATGATAATTTTGAAAGTTGCCAACATTTTGCAAATTTAAAACCAAAAAAAACAAACCCATTTTCCCAGTTAAGTTTGTTTTTTAAAATATCTTTTATTAAAAAGCAGCAAATAAGACTAATAAGGAACCACAAGGAGTCCAACTAACAATGAGGGGCACCTTGAAGTTTCTTAAAGAAAGTAGGTTTATTGAAGTGTTTCTTCCAAACATTTAACCTCAACTTTATTTCTCAGAATGGCTAAACTGAAAGTAAACAGAAGTCCCATGTGTCATGATGTTTATGTAACTGATAAGGAAAGACTGTTCTATAAATTTACACACCACTTTCACCTTGAGTCCTCCCACTCTCCATTCACTTCTCTTTTAGTGCACAAAACAAGCAGCAAGTTGCAGTGGTCTGCTTACCTGCATGTTTTCCTCCTCCAGGACGGGGGACTTCTTGGGGAAGATCTGATTGGCCTGGATACACTCCAAGCTCTGCTGCCCCTCCTCCTCCTGCAGAGAAACAGCCTGTTACTAGTTCAGTAGAAAAAGCATTAGCTTTAACCACAAACACACCCCTTTAGTTTTACTACGTTCTAATCTGCTTTGAAGACACACAGCATGTTTTTTGTAATGTAGTGGCTATGGTCACAACTAATTCCCAAGAGTGGCATGAATACAGTTGCCACGTGGTTGGCTTTAGTGTCATTTTGTATATGTGCAGTGCAGCTTGTATAAATGCAAAGTGGACAAGGTGTAGGAATGACTGCATGGGCAGGCCCATCTCTACAAGCTATCACTTTAGGGATCAGTTGGCAGAGAATTTGCAGTGGTAGACAACTACAACGATTGGAAAAGACGAGTTTCTGTTGAAAAATGGAAAACCCTGTTTTAGTGGCATATTTTCTATACATTAGCTTACTGGTTTTCAAAACCAAAAAAATATATATTTTTTTTAAATATTTATTAAGTTTCATGATGCTTGTGACAAAACTGATTTAAAACCAACTCGACCGTCCTGCATTTATGCTGCTTTGTGTGGATGGTCTTCCCACCTGGACTGTAACCTGCAACTTTTCCACTAATACATACGTGGCGCCGGTCAACACCACACGGTATTGTTTTGTTTCATTACATTTAAGTACCACATAAATGTTGGTGGAGTCAATATAGCAACATGGGCAGTAGTCTCTAAATGTAATTTTTAAGAGACTCAAAACAACACAAAAATGGAGGAGATAGAGGCAAGCTAACAGTAGCTAATGCCAGTTTACTATAGTCATCATGCATAAGTCCCCTGTACAATGTTTTAAATGGATGAAGGTTATCATTGTTGTGTTAAAATATGCATGCTTTGTGCGTATTTCAGATGGCTCTCTTGTTGCAAAACTACCACTGCAAACCATCGGTCTGGGCATTCAACCGAGCCTTGCATTGGTTTGCGTGCTTCCATTTATTTGCTGTTAAAAAGGCACGGTTGATTCTGGTGAAAGAATCACTCTTATGACGACACTCCCTGGCCAATCATTGGCAAGCTGTTCTTTGACGTCACATTTTCAGATCGTCTCGGATCGCTTGGAACCCCAGCTGAGTGGGTACTTATTAAAAAAGAAAAATTACGTGGTACCAGGACCTAATGGAAATGCCTACAAACCGTGCCAAGTCAAGCCACGCTGAGCAGGTAATAATGGAAATGCGGATTATATATCACCCAGCACCACAACTAGGCATGATATCAAAGATTAAACTAATATACAGATCTCTAAAAATAAAAATTTAACACAAGATAATGGAAAGAAGTGAGTATACATCAAATATCTGCTTGGTAGAATTAAATTGTGAATTTTTGTTGTGTGTCTCAGCAGAAGTCTGCAGAGCTTTTGTTACAGCAAAATGATTGAGGTCATCAGACAAAAACAGTTTTCCTGAAGAAGATCATTTGTGTTTGGCTAGGGGTAGATTTTAGACAGAAAACTGAGCAAACAAAGATTAAGTTGATCTGAAAGATGACAGATATACAGTAGATGTAGTTCCTGTGGGATCTTGTCTGAGCATAAGCAGAACTGATATGATCAGTTGCACATAGCTAGAAGAGCACCATGCTGAAGCTAGACCGGCGAAGCATGCCAAGAATGGGGCAGTAAGGGGGAAAAGAAGGAGAGAAGAAAAAAAAAAAGGCAATGCATCAGATCCAGAGGTTATGTTATGATGCAACGTAACAAAACTAGTTTCTGCAGTGGAAACTGAAAGTGGCCCTGCATGAACAGCAAACTTGGAGGACCTTTGATACTGCTGACACTGACGCAACTGTCTGCCTCCTGGTAAACAGGGCTGATTAATAGTAAAAATCAATGGAGAGTTCCGATTACACAGACAGTACCCAGGCCACACAGCAGTTATTATCCAAAGCATGCCTAAAATGATACATTACCATTGCCCCTGTCAAGGAGTGTGGGTCACCCAAGATGAAACTCTGGCCTGGATCTGTCTGTAGAAAAAAGAATGAATAAGTCATTCTAATAAAAAAAAAATAAAATAAAAAAAAAAATCAGTTATACAGTAACTTTAGGAGAATGGATCTAAAAAACAAAATGAATGGAGCCACTCCTCTTACAGTTGGCAAAGTTTTAAATTCAGGAAAAATTCCAGTCCCAGCTTAAGCCAAATTGTTGTGCAGCAGATACAGCACTTTCTATAAAATCTCCATCCCAATAGTTAAAACAAAGTAATGTTTTTAAATAAGAACCCAGTCCAGTACTTCCCTGTTCATCTTGCAAACAAATCTTTGACAATGTAAAGAAAAACTGAAAATGTATGCAGGCCTCAACATGAGGATGGCCGCAACTGCCCGTCAGATCAAACCACCAGATCAAGAAGCTTAAATGTAAATTGCTCCTATCCACCCTTGATTTACAGTGACAAAACTACAGATTTGTTAATTTAAAAAAAATAATTTTTTTTTAAAAAAAACAATGAAAGCCATTTTTAAAAATCAACCTGTTTGGTTAGTCTGTCATGATCTTTAATTTTGGTACATTTCTCAAACTGCTGCAGGCTGACAGCAGATATTCTCTCTGCTGCTGAGACACCTGCAGCATGAACAGGTGTGTCTAAAGTGGGAAACTACATTTACTTTAAAGCTTTAGTTAGTAATTATATTGCAGAATTAGTAAATATGCCACATTAATACAGATTAAGCTACAAAGTATTATTTAAGCAATGAATCACCCCATTCTAATACAACATTAAAGTCTTGTCCCCGGTTTTTTTTTTTTTAACCATTTTTCAGACTCAGGGTAAACATCTGCTTTCTACTCATCAGAAAAAATTCAGCTGAGTGCAGACACACAAATACACCGACAGACACTTCTTTCATCACACTGTTAAAGACAAGGCTAGCATTTGTGAAGACAACTTGTTAATCAAAACAATTTTATTACAATAAAAAAATAAATAACGTAGCTGGCTGGACTATAAAGATTACCATTCGACCAGCAGAGGGCACTTATTGAGGACTCCGTATCACAGGCATGTAAAGTCACCTGCAAGCTGAGAAGTACATACTAACACTACCCCCAGCCAAGTGAACACTTTAATGACCACACCACATTTTCTAGATGCAACTTTTGACACAAATGCAGACTCAGAGCAAGCTGCCACCATCTTTCTCTCAACTTCTCCACATTACGCTCTGTCTCACCTGCATGGACTTCATCTGCCACAGTAGGGGAGGAGTGAGGAACACAAAAAATGACAAGATACACGAATATCAAAAAAGGTATTGCCTGGCTTCTGCAGATACAGATCTGACATTTGGGCAAATATTTTGTAGGTCAATTTATTTAATAGAATGATATGGCTATAGAAACCCTGCTACTCTTTAACCTACTGGTTCTGTGCCCCCAGCCCTTACCACTATGGAAAAAATGCTCCACAGCTGTCTTCACAATGCTTGATTATCAGCCAATTTCCAGGCAACATTAAACTCAGCATAGTTAACCGACCAACTCATAGTTCCAGATTATCAAATTAACAAATATCTGGGAACTAGCACAGTAACAAGAGAGAACAGACATCTTTTTCAACACCAGCATTTCTAGGGTTTACTTCAGCCTGTCAGCACCACAGATGAACAGACTCATCACTAATTAGCAGAAATACTGGCACAGGACCAAATAAACCAGCAACTGGCTAACTTTCTCAGTGTACTTCACTATTGTAAAACATGGATCATTATTTATGGAAATCAACAAATTAGCAAATTACTTTCACAAGTTGGGCAATGTGCTTAGCAAGTGTTTCATTATCAAGTAGGGACACTAAGAAAGCATCCACAACTACTTTTGGAATTGTTTAAAAAAAAAATCAGTCTTATTTTTCTTCAAAAAAAAACCTAGATTCTGGAGAGTCAGCTTGCTGGAAATAAACTGAAATGTAATTCAAGGTTTCAAACCTTGTTCTTAAAGCTGGCTAGAGTCCTGCTATGCAAATACATGTTTGTGCGGATGCCAGGGTGGCTGAGGGGATAAGGCACCAACCACAAACTACAATATCCCCAGTTTGACTACAGCCTAGACCTCTGCTGCATGTCAGTCCTCATCTCTCACTAACCTCACTTCCTCTCATTACTCTGCTGTGAACACTCCAAAAAAATTAAAAAAAAAAAAATTCTGGATGAAGTTACTGACATGAACAAACTAACACTATTTTCTACATAAATCTGTTTCTGTTGGCATTAGAGAGCATGTGAGCAAATTTTCAAGTTAACGCATAAGAAAACAATCCAGGGAGTGGCTAAATATTGAAGGCAGGTCAAGTTCATAATGTGTTTATGATGCTGCACGTGAGCACCCGGATGTCCAAATGCTTTCTTAAAGAAAGGGTCATCTCATTGCTTGGACCCAAACAGATGATCAACTAAGATGTTAGGCAGTCAGAAAATGGCAGTACAAGGGACGTCTGGGCCTCCAAAAGCTGGATTTATGCCTCCAGTAACACATGCATTTAGTCAGTTACATCATCGTGCAGTAATAAGGAATGAGGGGGGAAAAAAAATATGTTAAAGAAAAAGGATAAAAATGTCAAACCAGTGTGATATACATTTTACACTTACCACAAACAATCACTAATGGATGATAAGCAGACCTGATTGTCCTTTTTGGAAACTCTCACAAGACATGGAAATCTGTGGAAATGAAAGTGAATAATGAAAAAATGTTTCTCCTTACAAACAGCAGACTTCTTCACTGAGACACAAGCTACAGAAGCTCTTTTGATTCACTGGCAAATATAGATGCCCTGGTGGTCACAGTGGCTTGCATGTGAGCTCAGAGATACCACTTAAAACTCTGCTGCAGACTGGAAAAAAGCCAGCTGTTTCTGAGCCTACAGTCTAGCTAGCATAACAACATAGTTCTGTCACGTGAACTGATCAGCTAATGTTCACATTCTAAAAGAAACATCAATTAGGTGCACAATACATATTTAAGAACATACGATCACATTTTGAGGTTAAAATAGGTTAGTGAAATTCATCAGAAATGTGAGTGTTCAATAAAGTGCGCTTTATGGTTAAACTATCCAACAATGGTTGGTAATTTTCCCAAATGGTTGGCCAAGCAGAGCCAGAACAACACCTCACAGGACTTGTCTGGTGGCTGCTTGGTATTAAGTTCCTGCCCAGGGTGCCCTTGAAAAAGCTAAATAAGTGCAACTTATCAAGAACAGTAGAAGACAGCAGCTTTGTTGGTCAGGTCATGTAAACTATACAGAGCTTGTTCTTTAATTCCATAAGTGATATCCTCAAACATCCCTATTCAAACGGCAACCTGTTTGGATCTCTCAGCAAACAGGCCCACAAGTAGTTGTAAAGGTCAGCTACGCTTGCAGAGACTGAAATTTGATCCAAGAGGGTTAGTGGAGGGGCAATTCAGGAGCTCAACACACCTATTCATGAACATTTAAGATGTCCGGAGACCGAAAGAAGACAAAAATCCCGCTGTACGGCCAAAGCAACGCCGGTCACTGAGGTGGGGTGTGAAGGAGGCAAATGAGGTCATTACTTCAGTGTGGAAGCCAACTTTTACTGCTGCTGCTACCTGATAAAGCATATCTGCCCAACACACAGCTCTGTTTACCGCAGGCCGCTCATGACCCGTGGCTACGGCTCAGTCTGGCTCCGAGTTCAGTAGTCACACAGAAAAGGCTAAGCCCCTTAGAGCCTTAACCTTACTCCTATCCCGTGACAGGCCGGTGATTTTCACAAGCGGGAACATTACCGAGACTCTGGCTTCCAAATTACTTTAGCAAGTTTAAAAAGGAGCGACTGAGACAATGAACCAACACGGCTGACAGCAGAGTTCGCAGACCAGCAACCACACTGAGCACCGACACTACAAAGTACATAAACGCAAA